>BQNB010022315.1:48767-63146 GCA_026074375.1 Tanacetum coccineum | reverse complement strand
ATTTGGCCTTTTGAGTCCGTTTTTGGTTATTTTAGCTCGTTTTTAAAGGTAAAAGGTATGTGTAATTAAGTACATACCAACGATCCTCCATCTTTCGGGGGCGTGTTAAGGATAATGGCAAAGCTTAGACTTTGTCAGTACCTTCTTCCACCTTATCCTGTATCTAGTTGTAACTGATCCTATTATTTATTAGTTGTAAATATCTTCTAAATACTTATGTAACTATTGGCTGTATAAACAAAACCATTATGAGAATAAACAATACAACACTTTCACAGTTTGTATGCTTATTCTATTAGAAGCAAGTCGGTCCTTGGTACCAAATAGCTAAATTGAATGTGGATCTTGGTGTGCACGGAATTGACTTACATTCTCTTCTTAAGATAAAGGTTGGTAATGGTGAATCTACCCGGTTTTGGATTGACAAATGGGTTGGGAATTCACCTTTATCTAGCTCATTTCCAAGACTATTCCGCCTTGACTCGAACCCTTTATGCCGAGTTTGTGAAAGATCACCTTCTATAGCAACCTCTGGCCCACTCACAGTTCCTAATATTTTGTCTACTGGTCAAAATTACAACCCACTTCGGATCTCGATAGGGCCTGCTATGACAGAAACAGTTGGTTGTTTAACCCCCCCGGACTTCGTTTCCAGTGGTCATGGCGAAGACCTTTAAGATCTCACGAGGACTTCAGTGAAATGATTGAACTTCAGAGTCTACTTTCTAATTTTCAGGTTACAAATGATCAAGATAAATGGGTTTGCTTGATTGACCAATCAAGGTGCTTCACGGTCAAAGGTATAAGAACACTTATCATTAATTCCTACAACAATATCTCTTCGACCCCAACGAAATGGAACAAGCTAGTGCCAATTAAAGTTAATATTTTGTGTTGGAGAATTGATAATAGAAGATTACCAACGAGATTTAACTTAGATAAAAGGGGGATTGATTTAGACTCGGTTAGATGTCCAGTTTGTGATAATGACCTTGAGACGGAAGAACACATCTTAGTGAAGTGCAATGTTGCTAACAGTGTGTGGATTGAAGTTCTTAAATGGTGGAAGATTCACAATGTCCAAATTAACAGCATAAGTGACATTTTCTCACTTGCAAACCGTGCAATCTCGCCTAATCTCACAAACGTGTTTGAGGCTGTGATTCTTTCCACCATGTGGATTATTTGGCGGTTTAGAAACGACTCTACTTTTGCATTCAAGAAACCGAAGAAAAGTCTCATCATCAACGCCATTAAGCTTTTCACATTCAATTGGATTTCCAATAGGTTTAGAAAAGCAACGTTCAATTGGTTTGAGTGGCTTTTTAACCCGTGTAACGCTCTTTCCATTTCTTTGTAATTGTTTTGGCTTAGCTTCTTGCTATGCTCCTTTTATATAATCTCTGCCGTTCCAAAAAAAAAGTACGTTTTTCTCGCAAAAGAAAATGAAAGAATGAAATGTTCATTTTAGCGTGTATGATGCTGGTTGCCTGATAATTTTAACTTGCCTGAAATGATAAAAAGGAGAAATTGGGAATGTGGCCTCATGACAAATTTAGTAATTTTGATGGCCATACAAGTGCCTTATCTTAATGTAGATACGGGCAATCTTTTTCTATCTATGAAGTTTGGAAAGTAATCGGAGAGCATAGTGCAAAAGCTCCATGGGCAAACCTGATTTGGTATACACAATGTATTCCAAGTCATGTTTTTGTTATATGGATAGCAATGAAAGGAAGGATGCAAACTCAAGACTAAATATTGAGATGGTACCTCACTAAAGTAGCTGTATCTCCATTCTGCAAGAAAATGAGTGACTCACAAATTCACTTGTCTTTTGAATGTGGATACCCGCAGATGGTTTGGTTCAAGTTGAAAGATATAGCTAATATCAAAGAGGCCTTCGACAAATGGGAAGAAATCGTACATTTTATGATTTAGAACAGGTGCTATAACAGTATGTGGAGTGTTATACAAAACGGTTGACACTAGCTGCTAGTGTTTACTTTATTTGGAAAGAACGGAACATGAGGAATTGAGGATATTTCAAAAAGCTGAGAGGGCATGGAATTTACCATTGGGCGTGGCAATAGCTGTATAAGACAACCTTCAAACCAACTAAATGAAAAAGAAAGTAACTTGATCAATTGGAAATGAAGAAATCAGACAAAATAACCTGGACCTAATCACACAACCAAACACTGACTGTCAATGACGAAAACATGCAATATTTTGCCATTGCTTGTATACGTATGACACTGATATAGAAAAAGGAGAAATAAATAATGAAATCACAAGCTGCTTCTTTCTTTTTCTTTTTTTGTAAAGTGGCTATATCGTGAAGTACATCGATTTAAAAGGTCCTTCACAACGGAGGAGCCACACAACGAGGATGATTCGACGATAAGGGACGTTTTCAACTTTGCACCACTTTTTAAACCTTTTGCTTCAAGGGAGCTATAAATAATGAAGTTAAATGACCTACAGTCTTCAACCAATTTCAATAACAGAATATTTCCATTTAAGATTTCATGTCAGCCATAATTGGTACTACAATATAAACTCAATATGCCAACCAATAGAACCTCAGGATGGTGATTCAGTCATCAACAATAGTTTAAGTATGCTTGAGAGGCTATGTATGCTCAAGCCTCGTTACAGTAACTTACCAACTTCAAATGAAACTAAAGAACAATAGTCGGAAGAATGTTTACGATTCGTTACAGTTAATAACATACCAACTTCAAATGATATAATGAACAATAGTTCGGAAGTATGTTAAAAAAAATCCTTACAGTTAATAACGTACCAACTTCAAATGAAATTAATGAGCATTATTTAGGAAGTATGCTAATACGGTTTGATAACATAACCAACCTCCAATGAACTTAATGAACCACAGGAAAAGCGCACTAGTTCTTACCATATCACAGAAATTGTGACAAAAAATTATAGAGGGTCGGCGTCATTTAGTTGCCACGATAGTTACGAATATTAACCGCTCTTGATGCCATCGCTCTCAGATTCACTGTGGCTGTTGTAACAGAGCTTCTTCCACGCTGTTGCTGAACTTGCTGTGGTTGTTCAGACCCTCTAAATGCTCCCATGAACTCCTCTCGCTGCAATCTCATAGCCAAAGCAGCATCCTCATCTTGCTCAGGTACTGGTGCCACATCCCGTCTCCTCCTCCTCCTCCTAGTCACACTATTATCTCCCGATTCTCTGCTGTTCAGTAACACAACAGAAGCAGGACGGAAACTTCTCAGATTAAGATGCTGACTACTGGTCCTACGTCTCCTTTCCAAGCTTAGTTGTTCTCCTTCAGGACTATTCAAGGCTTGAATTACGCTCCTGTACTGGTTCCTTCGCCTTGCTGGAGGGCTTTTGAGGTCAACAGATTCTACGTTGTTTGAAGTTCCTGCCTTTCTTGCCTCTATTTCTTGCGGAAACAAGAGCTGTATTGTGTTCCATAAAACTGTATTGATGGTGCAGGATCTTCCATTACTGTAACAAACCAAACAATCCCATTAGTCCATTAAATTTACTTAAAGTCGTGCACGTTTGTGATCATCTTTCGCACAAAGATAGTGTCTTTTGTACCTGATAAGCTGTCTGCACTTTGGGCAACGCTTTCCGCACTTATCAGCAGCAGATCTCAGGCATTTCTTACAGAAACTACATCATTTCAAAAATCAGAATTAGAACCGGAATACAAATCAGATTATGTATAACGATCTAACAAGCAATTATAAACTGTACCTATGTCCACAAGAAGTTGTACTCGGTTCAAAACAGATTTCCAAACAAATCTGCCAAAACAAACAAGTTATAGAAAATCCGATTTTCACTTTTAATCACACAAAAAGCAAAACCAAATAGGAAAATAACACTTACTGCACAAGAGAGTTCTTCACGAAGCCGATCAATACATGGAATCACACCACTTTCCGACCCTGATTCATTAGCTTTCTCATCCTTTTTACTCTTAACAATCACATCAATCTTCTCTTCTTTCTTTTCTTCTAAAATTCCTATCAACCCATAACACCAAAATTAAAGTTATTACTTCATTAAAAAATTCACCAAATGAAAACTTTAAATTATCAAAAAGCGCCTAAAACGTTGAAAAACCAACCAACCTTTTTTCGACTCCTCGTCTGCAACAAGATCAAGATCCGCCCCAAATTTCGAAACCGGGCTCTTTCTCTGATACCTACGCTTCCTGAATCAAAACACATATAACAATTATAACAACTAACTATCATAATCATATAAAATGACTCAAAAAAATGAGTTCATGGATTAGGGTTTGGTACCTTCTTGAATGAGTAGGCGGAGTCTTGAACAACGGATCAGATCGTCTCTTCTGTTTGGAATCACGATCAGGCGTGTCTTCGACAACAAGCGACGCCAATAAAAGGGCTTCTTCGTCCCAACCCGCCATTGCTGCAACAGATCTAAACCCTGGACTGAAAACAGAATTCCCCTTTTCTTCATTTCCGGGTTGTTTTGCTTTCGCTTCTTCTTCCACCATTTTTCGATATTCGAATACTACTGTGTGTTTTTGGGTTACAGAGAGAAGGTGTGAATAATGGCTTGTTTTTTTTTAATTTGTTTTCTTGTTTTTGATTCAATGGGAGCCTAACGGCTACTTTTTTGAGTTTGTATCGGGTGTTGTGGATGTGTAGGGTGTTATACTATATTTCTGTTAAAACTATAGTGCTACAGTAACCGGCCCACCGGGCTCTCACTCTGGGCCGGCCATTTGACACTTTTTTTTTGGGTTTTTCTTTTTCTTAACTACGCAACTTTAAAAAAAAATTTTGCTCGGCACAAAATAAGAAACAAAATTACAAAAGTACTTATTTATTCAGATCAAAAAATATCCGCTACATGAGACCAAACACATAAGCCTATATAAAAAAAAGAAACTATTGCACAAAATAAAAAAAATAAAAATTTGCTCGGCACAAAATAAGAAAAAAAATTACAAAAGTATTGATTTATTCAGATAAAAAAAATACCCACGACATGACGCCCAACACATAAACCCATATAAAAAAAAACTATTACACACGAGACCGAAAAAATAAAGCCGCACAAAATAAAAAAATAAAAAAATTTAACGCTCGCATCAACGCGCGGACAATCATGCTTAACACATATTTACTCAAATATCATAAAATTATATTAAAAAAAACTAAAATAGCAAAAAAAAAACAACCTTTAAACACATAACTTTAAAAAAAATTAGCATACGCAAACCACACTTGTAAAACTTTGAAATCTTACCATACAAATTAAAAAAAAAACACCCATATCTATGATAAAAGAAACACCGCCCCGAAGCAACGCACGGACAACTATGCTTGTTTTATCTAATTTATATTTGTTGGGCTGATTTTGAGAGGCCAAGCTTAAGCATGATCAGAAATTAATAATATGATGTTGTATTGATTGTTTTGTGAATAAAGTTTTTTAGAATCTTGTCGGTTTTAATGGTTTTGGATCTGCGTGCACGTATGAGGTTTTGAGATAGACTCGTGTTAGATTCGTTTTCACAAATTGTACATGAACTTAGCTAAAGAAAATTAATTTAAGACATGATCCATTATTTTACAAAAGGTAAAATTCAAGTAATAAAAAAGAAATAAACACGGCTAAAAAATTACATTGAAACATTTTTTGTGAAACATATGTACTCACGTTATATTGATAAAAAAATAAAAAAAAATCATATATAATAGCAACGAGTATTTCAGTCCGTGCTTCGCTACGAGGTGCTGGATCTTGTGTTGTTTTAGAATCAAAAGCTACGGCGCGTGCCCTACTATAAATTTGATGCCACTTTAGACCATATTAGATCAAGTCCAAACATACATATAAAAATACACTATTGATTCTCACATTGGGCTAACATGTAAACATATCTACATCAGTTTATCCGGCGCAAGCGGATGCTAAATATCAACATATCAGTTTGAAAGGCAACATACCAATGTGTATCGCGATTTGAGGCGGAAACGACGGTAACAGCAATAAACGCATTTTTGTTCCGATATGCAAAATTGGTGTATGAATGAAAACTAGAAGAAGAGATGGCGACACTATTTAGTAGCACGACTTCTTCTTTTCATTCTCGGTCTAACACAAATACAACGTATCGAAACACAAATGTGTTTATGGTTGTTACCGTCGCTACCGCGTCATTATTGAATAACCATGACTAAATGTTCCACCCAAGTTACGTTTGATTCTCTCAAATGGTGTATCAGACACTTGGTGAGCGCTGGCGAATCAATAAAGTAGAAGTATAATTAAAACCGTAAAGTTTTACGCAAAGCCATCGAAATGAATAGGATGAGATATAGAAGCCTATGGAAAACACAAAAGTCTAAATTAAACATCATATATATTAGTTATACATTCAAGAGTAGCAAACATGCCAAGCATTGAAAAGGTGTACCTAGTTATCGTTCATGTGTGCAAACCTACCGGGTCGGACATCCTGGTTCCCCCTTACGCATTTCGCCTCGTGCACCCCCCCCCCCCCCCCCCCCCAACCAATGCGTTTTCAGATTATTAGTTAATCGCGGTTGGCATCACACTATATAATCAGAACACCTAATATTATTAGAAATAACAAAAAGAAAACGATGGAGTATCAACACGTGGAGCTTATACTTAACTTGGAGCTGTTGAGTTCCATGTGAGTTCGTTACCCGATTTAATTTTTAATAACTACAGGTAGAGACCATAGCCCGGCTCGAGGCATATACCGAGTTGTCCAATTCCTTTCATAACATGTTGTCGGGTGTTTATGTAGAATCGACTGCACATATTAACCTATAATTTTTGAGAAAAACATTGAGGTCACGGGAGCACTCGATTCTGCAGAAACACCGAACAACATCCCATGAACATTGTCACCTGCTGTCGAGTTTCTTTCTGTTACGTCGTCTTCAAGGTTTCTGTAAAATAAGTTGTCATACTCAGCTCAACCTTCTATCTAAGAAAGGTGATTCTGTTGAATCAGTGTCCTATTCGGTACCACCTTTAGTGGGAAAAGGTCACTTAATAGCGATGAATGATCCAACGACAACCTACACATGAAACACCACTAAATTTACCAGGTTTTTATCGTGGCCAATAAACGATGTGTGGTAAAACATGATTTACAAAATAGTGAAATAAACACACATAAGACCGATGCTCAGGTAAGTAAGCAATGAACAATACATGATTCGATAACTGTGGCTGCAAGCAATTCATGCTGCCCTACCTACTTATAACTCATCAAAGTTGTATGCAAACTTTTTCGAATTCATCATTGCCTGTCTATATAAAAAGACATCCACTGTGACTGCAAACATAGTAGATTGCGTTGCCAACACGGAGCATATGCGTTGTGTGGAAACTAGAAGAAGGAGGGGGGGGGGGGGGGTTGAATAGTTTACACGTTTGGTTTACGGTTTAAAAGTTTACTTTAAAAAATATATAGATCCGAGTTATATGTTCAATCAAATCACAATATGAACAAGCAATAACTATCTAAATGAAAACTAAATAACAACAATAATAATGTAAAGAGATAAGGAAAGAAACAACCAAACCAAGACACCGAGATTTTATAGTGGTTCGGCTACGAAGCACCTCTTCGCCCTACTCCACTCCACGAGTATCCGACTCGGAGATTTCACTATGTCCAACAAGCTCCCTTTAGGCGGTGGAGAAAAACCGTTTACACGTCGCTTTACGTTAATTTTTTGAAATAGCTAAATGTCGAGTTCCTAATCTTAGCTAGAACCTATCTACCACTTCACAAGTATACACACTCGAAGATCTTACACTATCGGTCTTCACAATATCCGAATCACACAAATTCACAGATAAAATACATTAGAGGTTTGGTACTTAGAGAAAAGCTGAGAGATTACTAATTAACATTGTTTCTGCGATACGAGTATTCTTCTCTTGCACTTGAATGAGAAGGAATAGATGAGAAGAAGAGATTAGATCACTTGAAACAAGATCTAAGTATGTTAGCGATCAAGAGTTTTAGTGAGAAAAATAAGGTTTAGAGAGAGAAAGAAAAGACTGAAAAATTTCGTGCAAAGAGGAATGTTTTTCTACTGGGAATGGAGCAGTATTTATAGGCAGGAAATTCCAACGGTCATCTGGTGGAGGTCCCGACAGTCCCTTATATATAAGGGGGCCGCCACTAGACTCCGCTCCCTTTTTTGTCTTTTTGTGGTGAATGTTGTATCTGTTATGGAACCTTCTATTTTGGGGGAAAAATCTGAATTTCAAATTTTAAGTTTTTAATAAAACTTTTCTTTTAATTAAAAAATATTTTGTAAATGTATTTTTGAGAAAATAATTTTGTAAAATTAAAAGTGAGGATTAAGAGAAAAATATTTTCTTGATCACTAATCATGCTTAATTATATTGTTTATTCATACCTTAAGTGATCACTAATCTTAGAAATAGAATTTTACATTTGATAATTTGTAAACGTTTATTTTTATTGTAAACGTTTTTACATTTTGTTATTATCAAAACGTTGAGATGTCGAAAAATATAAATAACGTTTTTAGACATTATTTGTATTAACAATCTCCCCCTTTTTGATGATGACAAAATATAAAATCTTTTTAAATAAAATTAAATATGTCAAATTATTAAATAAGTTATGTTCCATTTCTCCCCTTTTTGTCGAATTCAAAAAGAATGATCGTCGAGTTGTCGAAGGAAGAAACCGACGATATCAAGATTCCCCCTTGATGTGTGCCCCCCTTGTTCGAGGAACCAAGGGATCGATCTTACGAAAATTGTGTGCTACAAAACAAGGTTAGAAGTACAAGTGCAAGACAAATATCTTTCAAGTTAACACATTGTATTCAATTTAATAAAAGAAGAGTTTCATTCAACCAACAAGAAACTCATACACTAGCACATCCAACTAATACATTCAACATAAAATTTAAAAACTAGATCTTAATAAGAGCTAAGAACCATCTCATACAAAACATTTGTATGAATCATTACAATAGAAAGTAGATAATCATAAAGACATAATAAGGCATAGATCTACACTAATTGATTCTTGAAAGGTAGAAGATGCCATAATCAAAAGATGAGAGAGCAATTATTTAGGAAGATTAATCATGTAGGAATGATTAATTAAAGAGGGAAAAAGAATAGGTTGGTGAGCCATGATTTGGAGGGATACAGGTTGGAGGGATGGGACGGGTTAGGTGATAGTGAATGAAGTTGATTTCATTTCTCAGAGAATGGAATTGGTGTCTAGAAAACTTGCAACAATGACAAAAACTTGAGTGAAATTCAACTTGAGCATGAGAAGGAAGATGAATTTGTGGTGGTGGTGGTGAAGGTGGTGCATGAATGTAGGCATTAGATGGATTATTGTGTGAATCAAGAATGGTGGAAATGTTGTGGAGTTGGTTAATCATTTGATCTCTTAAGGGATTGTAAGATAGTGGTGAAGGAGATTGTAAGTAGACTCTTGGAGGAAGAGGAGGTGAGTCATTTTGGGAAGGAGGTGATGATTTTAGAGTCGATGTTTTGCATTTCCATACTTGTCTAACCGACATCCTTGGTTTTCTAGAGAAGTTAGAATGGTGGTTTGAGCAAGACATTGATAAAGAAGAAGAGAGATTTGAAAGAGATGAAGATGGTGGTGAAGTATGAAAGTTGGGTGATTAAATAATGAGAAAGATTAGATAAAGTGGCAAAGCATGGTTTAGGAAGAAGAGAATGCCAAATATGGTTTAGCCAATCTGGGAAATGACAGCTTGAGGATGCAGGTAGGAGGGTCAAGATACAAAAAAAGAGGTAAACTTGAAATTTTTATTTCCCTCCTGGTGGCGGTCCCATATCACCAGGCGGTCCCAAATATATTAGGGTGCCGTCGGGTATATAAGGGGGCCGTTTTCTAGAGGCAGGAAGATTTCCAGTTTTCTCTTTTTCTTAAGTCCAGTGATTTTAGATTTTACCAATATTCATGAATCAACTAGTCCAAGCAATAATATGAAGTTGTATTCTAACATACAAATCATTTAGCAAGTAGTGGCATTTCTTCTCATGTTATAATCATAAAATTTGCTAGTCATAGAAAGTTAATAGAATGTAGAAGATTATTCAAGTCAAATGCAAATAAAATTTGCTACTCCTAATCCTAATAATAGAGAAATATAATGTATTAAACACGGGAGATGATAATAATAATAATAATAATAATAATAATAATAGTGTCATAGTAGTTTTGCCAACACGTTCATTTTCGTTTTCCACCTATCATGTTCTTGAGAGCTTGTCCAATTGATCTTAAACCTTCCCGGTGAGCATCTCTTTGTTGGGTTCGAAGATTAATAGTTTCGGAGAAATGGGTATTCAAGTAATGACTTTCACGAGGAGGGTTTTGAGTGACTCTAGGGACAACATTAGATTAAGAGGAGACATTTTGGGAAGGTGAAGAGGACGAGTTGGAATGAAATGAGTCATCATCATTTTCATCAACTATGGCGTCTAGTGAAAGAGATGAAGAGGGATGATTTTGAGTGGTGGAGCAGGAGCTAGCATTTGACTCATGAGGTCTTTTCTTGCCTCGATTCGCTCGTGTCTTTCGCTTATAATGAGGAGCGAGCGGATGCATGGCTTGATCATGTGCGAGGTAATGATCGAATGCTAGCTCAGGAGAGATGGACACAATATGCTTGAACAGTCTAGTCAAAAGCATTCCATAAGGTAAAAGTTCCTTTGGTTTTCTTCGAGTCTTTTCCATTATTTTGAGAATGAAAAATGCTAGATTGTAAGGAGTAGAGGTCTCAATGCAATAAAGCATGTGACAAAGACAAACGGAGACATGGTCCCTATGTCCTCCTAGACAAATGGCCTTTTTCACGAATAATGTCAACCCAAGGTTTCATATGAGTATGAATCTCTCGAGTTAGGATTTCGTTATCACCTATGACAATGGTTTTCTTATTTTTGGTACGAGTTTCTTGACCTTGTCGAGAGATTTGAATAAAAGACTTGATGACACGTGGAGAGGGAGGAGTGGTCTTATAACGACCTTTACTCGAAACACTTATTGGCAAATGGTCGAGTGACCACATGTCGGTGTGAGAGGCTTGACCTTTAAAGAGGATTTTTAGAATTTGACCAAATTTCTCAAAAGTGAGAGAAAATGACTTGTTTTGAATGACAAAGTTGACAACGAAGTGACCCCCGGGATTAAAGGTAAAAGTGAGTTGACCATAGAACTCGAGAACAAAATGAGGTACAATTTGTTCGTTAATGTTTAACAAACAATCAAAACCGATTGACTCAAACTTGGCACGAATATGACTTATATTTTCGAAATTTGACTCACAACCCTTCCCTCATGAAAGTATCGTTTTTAAAGGTTTGCCATTGTGTTTAGTAAGGGTTGATTAAATTCATTTGATATGAGAGGTATGTAGTTTCGTGTATTTTGATGATCAAGTCCGGTAACTCGAAGCATTGTTACCTAAAATGACATAAATAAAATTATATTTTAATTGATTATACTTGTATTGAAGTTTTAAGCTTGTGTTTAGTGTGTGCCTAAATGTAACAAATGTGGAGTAACGATTAACTCGACTTAAACATAAAATCCTAAGAGTTAATCCAAACACTCCTTAATTTGATTTTTCTCATCCAGACAAGTCGAAAAATACATATGATTTATGTATCTCGAAATTTGTTCATGAGATCATTATGCATGTGTTTGAAAATGTTTTTAGGTTGGATTAACAATGTACAACAACAATTTTATTATGTTCCTAACGTGAGTGATTTGAAAATAAAACTGGGGTTTTAGTTCGAAATCATTTTTTCAACAAATTCACAAATGTATGCAAATCCTATATCTATGGGAAGCATATTAGTTATACATTGTATCCTAGTTGTCTTAATTGTACAAAATTAAAAGAAAACACAAAAATCCCCAATTTCAATTTTTGGTGTTCATCATGAACCCTAGACTCAAATTGAAAGAAAATAGATTAAATGACTTACAATTAATGATCTTTGTGATATTATGATTGATTATTAGTGTTGATTTGATTTTCAATTGATGTTTTAATGGTTGAATTTGAGTTTTGGTGGGTTTTGGGTCGTGTTCGTCAATGGCAGCAGATAAAGGAGTGTTTGTTTTTGTGTTTTGAAATTTTTTGTTTAAGTGTTCCATATTATGGTATGCTGACGGCGGTCCCATATCTCCTGGCGGTCCTAAATATATTGGGGGCCGCCTATATGGGGGCCGTCCTTAGTAAAGGGTATTGGACTTGAGTTTTTGATGAAAATTTAACAAAGAGGAGTGACATTTTAATTTGCATTTCACGAATTAAAATTGCTTAAAGTACTTCAGATGAAGTATTCAAGTTGTCATGACACGGAATGGAACACGGACTAGAATCGAAACTAGAAGAAGGAGAAGCGGACACATAAGGTTTATGGAATGTGTTCCATCATTCCTAAACCAAGACGTAGATAGTTAAATGATTTACGTTTAAGGGGTTTAGTAAGAATGTCGGCGATGTTGTCGACGGACGAGAAATGTCGGATATGATGTTGATGATGGCACTATTTCGATTGAGATATTTCCCTTTAGGACATTATCATAAGAAATGTGGTGTAGTAATTTGATGGTTGGTACAAGAATGTTGCACCCGGTTTTTGCTAAGGTCAATCCGCGCCTTTGTGTCGCACATGATTGGGAACGCCTTCGAGTCGTACGACATAGTCGTATAAGTATGCTGATTCATCCAGAGTGCTTGTTGACATGCCTTTCCGGAGCTTACGTATTCGGATTTGGTAGTGGATATAGCAAGAGCGGTTTGTTTCTTCGAGAACCAAGATGTTAAACAACATCCCACGAACGTACAAATACCGCTAGTGCTCTTTCGGTCCACATAATCTCCCGCATGATCAGAGTCGGCATACACTACGGTTTCTATGCCGGTCCCCTTAGGATACCATAATCCTAAGTGCGTAGTGCGTTTAATGTATCGGAAGATATGCTTAACCGCTTCAAGGTGAGAGGTTTTGGGAGCCTCTTAGAAGCGAGCACAAAGGCAGACACTAAACATGATATCGGGCCTACTTGCCGTTAGGTATAATAAACTACCTATCATGCCTCGATACTTGGTACTATATTGTAACAACCCGAGTTTCACGACGCGTATGACGATCAAGAGTTCGACGTCATAATAATTATTTTAAGAGTTTTCGTAAGCGAACGTCGACATTTAATTTTTTATTTGTCGTAATTAATTATTTTTGTATTTTATTGTGAACGGAAATTTAAATTTTTTATTTTTGACGATTCGCGAGTCAACGTTTGATCGCGCGTTCGTTAATCGTTTTAAGTATCGTAAAAATTTATGACGCGTCTCGTTATTATTTATAAGATAGTAAATTTATTGTTCTTACAAATGTCGTCATTTTGTTCCTTGTCTTGAGCCGGACTCGTGTTTTAAAATGTACACATTATATTAAATATTTTTAAACCAAGAAAAAAAAATGTAACGGAAAATAAAAATGGTCTCGGTAGTGTAATCCCGAGCCACGGTTGTCGGGTTATATTTTAGTAAAAGTTGGCGTGCCAAAAATCTAAAGATAGAAAAGAGGGGAGGACCATTCTTGCCAAGTAGCCAAATATACAAGTATATATATATATGGATATACTTCCATATTTTTATTCACAAAACACACACAACCCTCTCTTTTTCTCTCTTCCATGTCCGGCCACCCTCCACCACCGGAAAAATTTTCCGGTCACCAGAAACCGCCGCGTCGCCGGAAAAAGTCACATGCAATCCGATCAACCTATATTTTCCGAATCCTCTCTTCATTTCCTACATATGTATTTTTGGAGTTAAAAATCCGGGTTTGATTCGAGAACTTTTGACTTGTGTGATGATTTAAGATGGTTAGATTAGTGTTGTAATCGAGTTGGTTTAGTTGGAATCCGATTGGTTTCGTGTCTGTGTTTTTGACCGTGGGTCCGAGACCTATCCGAAGCCGAAACCAACACTTGTAGTGTTGTTGTGAGTATTCTCCTTTATATGTGATGAGGTCCGACACTTGCGTTGGTTAGAATAGATTGTAAATTGGTTGATTAGTTGACGGAGATAGGCTAGCTAGGCGTATTTTGATGTCGTTGTGAGGTGAAAATGATGTTTCGATAAGTTTTGTAAAAGTTAATTACGAGCAGAAAGTTTGCCTCAGAAAACGAGGTTCGAAAAATCATAAAATCTGATTTTTATTGTTGAAATATGATAGAGTTCGTCCTAATGTACGTTTGGGTAATTCGAACGTCCCGTAACTCCT
>BQNB010022315.1:0-48737 GCA_026074375.1 Tanacetum coccineum | reverse complement strand
ACTAGACTAAGATGTACATGAACTAGCTAATAAATGAATGTGTTCTTATGTCCCTTTATGTGTAAATCATCCCATGAATTCTAGGGTTACTAGATATTTACTTGTATTAATTTTGCAAAAAAAATATTACTTGTATTTTGAAAGTGTAAGTAAATGTAAGTTGTAGTTTTTAGCTTACGCGATTTAATTATGAGATAAGAATTAAAAGTAAACGCGTACGAGACGAGAGAAAAAATAAAATTAAATAATAAATAGTGAAATAAATGGTCGTCGTAAATGACCTGAAAATACGAAATATTACAGTCTCCTCCGGTTAGAAGAGTCTTGTCCTCAAGGCTCAAGTTGCGACACTTAACGAAGGTACGGGTTTAGAGAAGAGTTGCAGATATTTCTTCCGGAATTGTGTTGATGAAGAGGTGTAGGTTTTAAGGTGACTACTCTCAGCATGACATGGTTCTTTCTGAATGCATAGGTAATCTGTCTATGCATCAAATATACATAGGTGATTAGGCTATATATATTTGAGGGCCAACTATGAAATGCTCATTCTCGTCAAAATGGTGTGATGTATGAAATGGTATCAAATAGTTTTATAGCGTAATGAAATAATCAATAGAGTGAACGTAAAGTAGCTCATAGGGTGACAACAAAATGACAGTTAAATAGTTTATGATACAGCAGCAAAATGGTTCATAGGTTGACATCGAGATTGTTTGTAAAGCGATAGGTCATAGCAAGTATAAAGAATGTCCGAACGGACGCGTAAAGAATTATTCAATCAACAAAGTGGACGTAAAGAGTCGTGTTCTAAAGGTAGGTGCTGCAAGGTGACACGTATGAGGTGATAAGTTAATTTTCGTACTCCCATTAACCGGAAGGCTTCAAAACGATGGATTACGAAACAACATGTGTGATTCAAAAGCATAAGAAAAGTGTTCCAACTCGGAGTCGAATGGTAAAGTAACTAGTAGAATTTACAAAATATGCCGAATTTTCGAAATCATCAAAAGGGAATAAAGTAAAGTCGCGTAAATGGTTAAAGTTAATCGTAAGAGATCAAGAAGAAATTAACCCATAAGACGTAAGAGAGCGAAATCATAAGCAAGTATTAAATACTCGTTACCCATGTAATAGAAGTAAATAGGCAAAAAAGCTTATAGGGGATCAAAGAGCATGCGCGCGCGGATATCGGGTAAAACAAGGATAGATTCTAAATTTTGAAAAACATGGTCATAGTCTAAGATTTGAAAATGACCTAGTTCTCTATGACTTTAGCTCTGATACCAATCAGTCACACCCCCAAAATCAGACGGCAGCGAAATGGTAACATTGGGGTGCGACTTCAAGGCACAAGGGACAAGTCACAGAAAACGACCTCAAAATGGACGTTTAAATATATTTCACATTCGTTATATTATAATTAGAGTTTACAAAGGATCCCATTTATAATGCAATAGAAACATTTTTTTTAATGTTTGTCGAATGGTATACAAGTTATTAAGCCTTCAAAAACATATCCGCGCGACTCAGATTGCTCCCAATGCCACTAGCAAATAATAACGGAGAAAATACTGCAAAACGGTCAACAATAATGTTGGTGAATTCATAGGTTTAAGTAAAATCGGTGTTGAAATAATTTAAGAAATATATTTTAGTAGAAAAAGACGTGTTACGATATTTTAAAGTGTTTTTACCAAAATTGAAGCAGTGATTCAGTAAATCAAGAAGTATTTAAAAGTGGACCACATGACTTAAGTAATGGTGGACTAAGTACGTATTTCGAAGTCCAAAACAGGTAATGGCGACAAGAGAAACAAATTCAACAAGTCTAAAAGAAATAGGTATTATTGCTGAAGTCATGAAACCCGAAGCCTTTACTGTTTGTGCCCTAAACAATATAGGGTGTTGCCAAAAACATGCCTTATACTTCTTCTCAATAATGTTAAATGCACCATGATCAACTTGTGACCAGAAATTCCAGGTGGGGATTGTTAGTCCCGATAGATCTATCCACAACACTAGCGCTTACCCCTACGAGGTAATTTAACGGTTCATGATAGTAGGGACTTAGATAGTGGCAATATAGTGACTACTTAGGCAATAATATTCAGGCAGTAATCTGGATAGCATACAATTTTAGAAAACACTTGTGTCCAAGGTAAAACAATCATGTTGTTCAAAATTCACGGTTTCAAATATAGGTATTCAACGATCTCAAATCATGTAGTAAACAAATCAAGCTTTGGTAAAAATAGTCACATAACGCTTATGTAGTAGAAATCAATAATAAAACGAGCATGTATTCTCACCCCGAAAACAGTTTATGAAAACCATTAAAAGAGAAAAGGTGGGGCTATGAACTCACATTGATGATGAAGAACGATTGGCGGGAATGTACACATTGAGTACTAGACGAAACGGAAACTGGAACGGCTCGACCAAGAAGTTGCAGCTTAACTTAACTGCTAAGTCCCACTAGCCTAGGATAATGTATTTGGGTCTCCCGATGAATGGTTACGTCAACGCGACACGTTGATAAAGATTTAGATTTCCAAGTGGTAATAGTTTGGTGGTTGGTTAAATAAAATAAATCGAAAAAGTAAACGCAACGTATGTAATATAGTCCGTATATATTACATATGGAAAATGGACAAGTATATAATTCATATGGTGAATTATATAACAAAGACAAACAACCAAAAGAATAATCGAGGTATATAATACTTTGCAAGTATTATATAAGAAACGTGAGAAAAATAACTGAAGCAAAACAATTCGACACGTTTTCAGAAATCACCAATTAAATTAATAAAATGTCCTTGCATAAAAGTAAACGTACGTTTTAAAGTTTCATAATATATAAACGATGTTTTCAAAGCTTTTACAATCATTATGACTTTATCTTCCAGTCGAGAATTATAAAATAATATTTTATAATTTAGTGTTTCGTTACGACTTTTAACTAAACTAGTTGCGTTGTTGTAAAAGTATAACTTTCGTTTATGTATCGGTTTATTGTATAATTATAAATTAAACAATCTTAGAGCTATATAACTTAAATCCTTTTTCAATCAATCCGTTTTGCAATTTCTCGCGCGTTTTAAATATATATATACATATATATTTAAACTAAACCAAATAATAAATATTACATTTATTTAACCAATTTAAACCACCATTATATCCGGTTTTATTATTAAATATTGAAATATATTTATGAGTCCATTTTTGTAAACCAAACTCACCCTATGTTGTTTCGCTAAACCAAACGCGCCTATTTCTGCTAAACCAACCAAACGGACCCCTTTGTTGTCTTCTCTAAACCCACACGCATCCCTAATGGTTTCCTGCTCACCCAAACACGCGCCTAGCTGTTAAACAGCCAACCAAACGCTCCCTTGCAGCGTTTCGGCTAAACCAAACGCATCCTAGTTGTTTCTATATCCATCAATCGCACCCTAATCTATTTTTATACAAAACCAAACGCACCCTAATCTGGTAAACCCAGATCCAAACGCACCCTCGGTGCCGTTATAATCAAACCGAACGCACCCTTGGTGCGAATACGAAAACCAAACGCACCCATGGTGCTGATAACCTCAACCAAACGCCCCCTAATCTATACCAAACGCACCCTAATCTGTATTTCAGTCAACCAAACGCACCCTATGGTGGTGGTGACTGCCAAACGCACCCTTGTGGTGGTGGCAGCCAACCAACGCACCCTTGGTGCTAATATAAAAACCAAACGGGCCCTCGTTGGTGTTGATAACAACCAACCGCGCCCTTGGTGGGTGAATCTACCAAACCCGACGCACCCTACGGCTGTCACCATGAAACCCAACGCACCCTTGGTTCGTTTTTAAACCCAAACGCCCCCCTTGGTGCCATTTTTATCACCAACGCACCCCACCCTTAGTGGTGCTTTGAAAACCAAACGCACCCTATTCGTGGTGGAGGTGATGAGGGGTGGTGAGGTGGTTCGGTTGGTGGTGTGGATGGTGATTATGGCGTATGATGATGATAACGAGATGATGATGATGATGGCGGTTGTGGTGATGATGATGGTGGTGGTGACGTGGTGACAGCGGGGTGGCGGTGGCAGCGCGTGGTGGTGGGGATCGGGTAGATCGGGTGATGGGGAGCATTTTTGGATCCGGCCGGAAAACTCGCCGGAAAAGTTTTTCGGCGGCGGCGGTTGCCGGATTTTGGCCGGAAAATAATGGGAGGGTGAGAGAAGAGATGCAAGTGTTTATGTGTGTGTGTGTGTGTTTTTTTTATATAAAAAATAATAACTTTTATATATATAATAAAAGTTATAAAATGAAGTGGCAAGTCCATTATAGATGAGGGTTAATTTTGTAAGTTTTTAACATAGTTTTGATAACTATCGGTTCGGGACTTGTTTGAACTAGTTAACGGTCGATTCGAGTCACGAAACTTGCGCCATTGTTTTTCAAATTATTTTTCCGATAAAAATGAGTATTTACTTGATAGTATTTCATAAATATTTTTATAATATTACGTTTATTATTTATTTGTATATTTCCGATAAAATTTGTCCGTAAAATAATTTTTACTCGAATATTTGCGTCTTCAACAAACGTACTGAATAAAATTTGACCTAACTTATTAATTATTTTTATTTAATAACAAGTGTTAATTAAAATATTATTTAATTATTTTCCTGTCGGTACGCGTTGTTCTTGATTCTAAAATCTTGCGATGGCATTTCAGTCACTTTCTGTCTGTTTTCAGGTCTCGGGCAAAACTAAAAAGTTGTCCGGAATGTCGTTTTACATCAAATTGCTTTAGAGTCCGAGTTGTGAAAACGTGATTTAGTGGCTCGTTTTTGATAAATCAACTTAGGAATAACATATATCTCTTTTAAATATGTTCAGAAAAATTACTGGTTACGCGGTAATCGCTTTTATGTGACAATAAAAGGCCAAAAGTCAAAAAGTCAAATCGGACCTGAAAAGTCAAAGGTTAAAATAGTCCTCTAAAATTCTGAAAATTACCGGATGTTACAGTAAGAAATGAGCAGACTTTGTGAGTCGGTCTACAATTACCCAAATTGTATCTTGACCATACGACGTCTTTGGTAACTTAGTAACAAAATCCATAGTAATGTTTTCCCACTTCCATACCGGGATCACAGGCATGAACCAACAAACCAGAAATGGTTTTTTGGGCATTCGGCTTTGATCTTTGGCACAGTGATCAAACATTTAATGAATGGTGGCCAATTCTGCTTTCATATTCGGCCACCAATACAGTTTCTTTAAATCTTGGTACATCTTGACCGATCCAGGATGGATTGAATATTTTGACTTATGCGATTCATGCATAATCAACTCTCTTAAGTCACCAAAACAAGGTATCCAACTTCTATTCCTCAAACATAATGTTCCATCAGCACGGGGTTCAAGATCCTTAATCATACCACCCAAATCTTCGGTTCTATAATTCTCTTCCTTTCTTGCCTCAACCTGAGCGTTTAAAATTTGCACGGGAAGATTAAGACCAATCGTCAAAACCAAAGCTTGAACTTGTAGTGGCTTGTCCGTTCCTTTCGAGGAAGTAAAATCATTGCAGATGTGAGTGGATCTTCAGAAGTGTTTTGTACTGCATCCCCTTGATAATCATCATCATAATCAACCACTGAAGAAGGATGTGTGATATAGTAAGGTGAGGTAGTTCTAGAAGAGGAACCCGTGTGTGCCACCAACGCAAGAGGATCATGTGATTTTTCCAACTTCTTTGCTCTAGATGCATTCACCACTTTATCAAATTGTTAAAGGTAATCAAACAAATCATCATAAGTATCCTCTGTCAATCTTTTTGCAAGACGAACTTGAGTAACATACTTCAGCCATTCAGGTTGTAAACAATTTAGGAACTTTGTGTTAACAGTGACTTTTGGAAATATGATGCCATTTCTTTCCATATCATTCATTAGCTGAGCAAAACGATTGTAGACTAACACAAGTGCTTCTCCTAGTTCAGCAACAAATTGATTAAACTCATTATTGAAACGTGTTTCCTTGTCAACCTTGTTTTGTACAGTTCCTCTCATTAAGCGTTCAACTCGTTGCCACATGGCTTGTGCAGTAGTACAAGCATCCACAGAGTTATATATGTCATTTAGGATAGAGATTAAAATCAAATTCATTGCTTCAATCTCAGCTTCATAGTGTTTCAAATCATATCCATAGTAATGTTCTCTCACTTCCATATCGGGATCATAGGTTGAACCAACAAACCGGATGGTTTTTGGTATTCGGCCTTGACTTTGGCACAGGTCAAACATTTACTGACGTAGGTGGCAATCTCTGCTTTCATATTCGGCCACCAATATAGTTTCTTTAAATCTTGGTACATCTTGTCTGATCCAAGATGAATTGAATATTTTGACTTATTCGATTCATTCATAATCAACTCTCTTAAATCACCTCGACAAGGTATCCAACTTCTCCCATTCAAGCATAACGTTCCATCAGTACGTTGCTCTAGCTTCTAAATCATACCACATAAATCTTCGGTTCCAAAATTCTCTTCCTTTCTCGCCTCAACTTGAGCGTTTAAAATTTGCACAGGAAGGTTCAGACCAATCGTCAAAACTAAAGCTCGAACTCGTAGTAGCTTAATCCGTTCCTTTCGGCTTAAGGCATCCGCTACCACTTTCGCTTTTCCTGGATGATAACGAATCTCGCAGTCGTAGTCGCTCAACAGCTCTAACCATCTACGTTGTCTCATGTTTAACTCTTTCTGATCTAGAATATGTTGCAAACTTTTATGATCAGTGAACACAACGCATTTCATGTCGTACAAATAATGTCTCTACATTTTGAGAGTAAACACTACAGCTCCAAGCTCTAATTCATGTGTAGTGTAATTCTTCTCATGAATCTTAAGTTGGCGTGATGCGTAGGCTATGACCTTCTCCTTTTGCATCAAAACTGCGCCTAATCCTTTACGAGAAGCATCACAGTAAACCACGAAGTTTTCACTTCCTTCATGTAAAGGCAAGATCGGTGCACTACATAATTTCTACTTTAATAGTTGAAATGCAGCTTCTGCCTTTTCACTCCAATTAAACTTCGCATTCTTTTGAGTCAGCTTCGTCATAGGTTTGGCAATTTTTGAGAAACCTTCGATAAATCGCCGGTAATAGCCAGCAAGACCTAGAAATTGATGAATCTTTATCGGAGTCTTGGGCGATTCCCAATCCTTGATTGACTCAGTCTTAGATGGGTCCACGTGAATGTCTTCACTATCAATCACGTGACCAAGAAATTGTACCTTCGACAACCAAAATTCACACTTCGAAAACTTGGCGTACAATTCTTCCAATTCCAAAATTAACTTAAGATGTTCTTCATGCTCTTCCTCGCTATTGGGGTAGATCAAGATATCATCAATAAAAACGATCACGAATTTATCTAAGTACGGTTTGCACACCCGATTCATCAGATCCATGAATACCGCCGGTGCGTTGGTCAGTCCAAACAGCATCACTTGAAACTCATAATGACCGTAGCGTGTTCTAAACGCTATCTTTGAAATGTCTTTCTCTCGAACTCTGAGTTGGTGATAACCAGATTTCAAGTCGATCTTAGAGTAGACTCTTGACCCTTGCAACTGATCAAACAAGTCGTCGATTCTCGGAAGTGGATATCGATTCTTCACAGTCAGCTTATTCAGTTCACGGTAATCGATACACATCCGAAAAGATCCATCTTTCTTTTTGACAAACAAGACCGGGGCTCCCAAGGGTGAGGACCTTGGTCTTATAAATCCTTTGTCAGAAAGTTCTTGCAGCTGAGTAGACAATTCTGGCAGTTCTGACGGTGCTAATATATACGGGGCGCATGCCACAAGTGCAGCACCTGGGACCAAATCGATTTGAAATTCAACTTGTCACGATGGTGGTAATCCGGGCAAATCCTTTGGGAATACCTTCGGAAAGTCCCGTACAGTCGGCACGTCCTCAAGTCGCTTCTCCTCCAACTTGTCTTCGGTTTCCTTCTTCGTCACTTGTGCCAGAAAAATTGAGCAACCTCTCTCAATATATTTCTGAGTTTTAGTGCACGATATAATGCTCAACTTTGACTTTTCTCCTTTGCCGTCTCTATCACCTTGAACTATCAAAACTTCGTCTCCATAGGGAATTTGCACAATCTTTTCATCGCAAACAATCACCACATGATGATTTGCTAACCAATCCATGCCGATGATGACGTCGAAACTACCAAGTTCTACGGGCATTAGGTCAATATTGAACGGGTGACATAACAATCCTAACGTACAACCTCTAAGCACAGTATCAGATCCTATTAGCCTTTCGTTAACTAGCTTAATAGGGTACTTAATGTCTAAGATAGATGGGTCGATGTCACTTAGAAGGATAAAAAATGTGGGTACGAAATTTCTATCGGCTTGATTCTAAGTACTTGCAAAATTATGTCCTTTGCCTTATTTCATGACCATTAGAAACTTGGACGGTGAAAAAATTTCCTAACTTTCTTTATTCTATCCCAACGAATGAGGATAAGTCTATTATGCTCTAAAATCGTAAAATCCGTAATTACCGTGACAACAAGGAGCGTGACTCGGTCTCTTGGCTAATGGTACGGTGTCTCTATATGGTAATATAGAGGAGATCTACTTAGTTACTGTAACACCCCCAAAAATATGACAACGCAGCGGAATACCACTTGGGGTGCTACTTCATAATACACAGCGCTAGATACAAGAGAACGACCTCTAAATGTGTCGTTTGTAAAACAATCTCGTTGATTTAATCAAAATCTTGAATTTAATATACATTTGTCCCATAATTGCATCACAATGAAAAGCTTGAATGTATAGACTCCAATGCACTTCAAGAAATCCGAGCATATAATTTCCCTGAGAAAAACATGCTTAAAAAGGTCAACATAAAGTTGGTGAGTTCATAGGTTTCTGTAAATACAAACGTTAGTTCCAATAAATGTATCTGCCCACTGTATCATTACAGTGTCATATAAAAACGTTTAATGACTACTGTCTCCCTACAGTATCATAAAATAATTGTGCGACCATTTAAATCCTTAAATGTCCTTCCAAAATGTATGTATGATTTTTAGAAATCAATTAGCTGTAAAATATGCAAGACCATTTCTATCCCCAAATAGTCCCAAAATGTACGTGTCAAAGTTGGATCACAAATATCCAAAATATGTATTGCCACTTTATTCAAGTGTGTATAAAACCATGATTACCATTACTTTAAGTTCATGAACTGTGACGTAGACTTGTATGTATGCCACTTTATTCAAGGCATAGTAAAAGTGTACCCATCGTAGGTGTTCCCTCCAAGAACACCCGGGCGATAATAAAAGAATATGTTTCCCCCGTTACCGGTGTCCCCTCCAAGGACACCCGGGCAATAATAAAAGAATATGTTTCCCCCGTTACCGGTGTCCCCTCCAAGGACACCCGGGCAATAATATGTATATGTGATTGTTGGCCCCGCAGGCGCCAATTCAATCGTAATCCGACATGGCATAACGTTCGTTCCCGGTGATAGCTAGTAACCCGAACGGGGATTGTGAATCCCAAATAGATCTATCTTATAACATTCGCGCTCACCCTCCAAGTGATTTACAGTTCATACAACCTAAGCTAATCCATAATCATAAAAGTATAGAATGCGTTTACGTTCAAAAAGTAAACCCAGTATTGTATCTCCTCGCGAGATATATAAATGAGTATGTAAACCAAACAGGTAATCAACCATGTAAATGCGTTTGTAAACATGTATGCAGACGAGTTGAAAATGAGCACGTAACGAGTTTAAATCAAACACGTAATTGAATTTGTAACAAGCATGTTCTCACCCCAAAATATATGTAAAACATGTAAAACGTGGGGCTATGAACTCACCTTGATGTTGAAGAACGATTGATAGGTAGGCATCTAATTCACATTGATGATGAAGAATGATTGACAGATAGGCATCTAATATGCACAATACGAACGGAAGACGAAGCTGCCTGACCGTGAAGATGCAGCTTAACTTAACGGCTAAGTCCCACTAGCCTAGGATAATGTGTTTGGGTTTCCCGGTGAATTGTTATGTCAACGCGACGCGTTGATAAAGATTTAGATTTAACGTTGTAATGGTTTGGTGGTTGGTTAAATAAATAAATTTAGAATATTCCCAAAGTGTGTAATATATATACTTTATATATTACATATGAAAAATAACCCTTATATTTCATATAATGAAGTAATATAATAACGACCAGAATATCGAAAGATTAATTTGAAAGTATGCCTATACCGTGCTGCACGTATTAGTAATAAGTGTCAAGCCAAATAATTAAATCCAAATGGTTTGACAGTTTGCGCGTAAATCACAATATTAATAAATAAAAATTCTTGCATACACGTAATCGTACGCTTTAAAGTTACTAATTAAGTACAGCGGTTGTTTCTAAAGTCCATACTAAAGTTATGACTTTATTTTACTAGCCTAGGCATGTATAAAAACAACATTTTATAAATTAATATTTTGTTTGGTGTCGAGTTATTATGAAATTATAATTTAAAACATCTTTAAATTATAACTTAGCCAATTTACCGTCCTTCAAAGACGATAAGAGTTGTATCTAAAAAATTATTTTTAGAAATTACGCTCATTAATGAATCCTTTCGTTATGTGAACGTTTTCCCATTTTTATTACAAAACTAAACGTTTTTCACTTTTCAATCAACAAATCTAGGTTGCAAAATGCATTCGTGTATCAATATTTATCTAGACAACATTTAAGTACTAAAATGAAAATAAATAAAGTCAAACACCTTATAGGCGATTGAATTTATGAAGAAACACGCCACTATGTGGGCCTTTCAAAACCCAATCAAAAACACCCTTGTGTTGGTGTTTACCACAAACCAAACGCACCCATTCGGTGCTGCTGCCAAAACCAAATGCACCCGCTGTGGACTGTGTTGTAGGTGCTGATGAGACTGCAGCTCCTGCCTAAACGCCGCCCTATTTGCCATGAAAATACCCCAAACGCACCCTCGGGTGACGAAACAAACAAACGCACTATGGAATGCGAATGAAAAACACAAATGCCACCCTAGGTGCCTGACAACGACACACACACACCCTTTGGGGTTTTGTAAAACCAAACAACCAGCCACAAGGTTGCTTACATAAACCTATCGCCCTAAGCACCCTGTTGTGTGAGAAATTACAGATTCCAAACAAACCAATCGCACCTAATACGCCATGAAAACACAATGCCAATCACACCCTAATTGTTAGTAGTGCAAACCTAAAACATAACGCCACCCTCGATCAGAGTAGGATTTTTTTAACCTCTACGCCACCTTTGGTGCTTCTGATTAAAAAACCAAAACGAACACCCCTATCTGCCTTATTATCGAAGCCGAAACGCCACCACTTGCTCGCGAACCATAACCCAACGTACCTCTGAGTCTCTTTAAACAAAACCAAAGGCACCCCCTGCTTGGTGCTTATCATCGCAACCAAACACACCCATCCGGTGTTATACTGCCCAAAACGAGCACCCAGTGTGGTGGTTTTCTTGCGCGGTGTTTAACGAAGAAACAAAAACACCTTGAATAGGCCTAAGACCAAACCCACCGCGCCCACATTAGGGGCCGAGCTGGTAGGTGACAAGTGCGTTCGCGGAATAAGATACGCCGCTGATTTTAGAGAGGGAATTTTTTCGCTTTATACATTATGTAAGTTAGTTTACGATAGAGTCCAAAGTACAGAGCGCGTGCAGCTGCAAAGCTGCGATGACTATGTACTACGAAACTGCAAGCTCTTAGTTGTGAGTGTTTGAATACTGTATGGTGTGGGATGGCTTCCAGATGTATGTGATCAAGTCGAGATATGTGTTGCGCTGTAACATCAGGTTTTTACGTTCGTAAGAGTACGTTATCCAGGTTGTGAAATCGGTGTACTTGTCGCGCCAAAACGTTACTAATAAAAGCACTTTCTTCATTAACGTTATAAGGTAAACGCGCAGCGGCGGTTTATACTGTGTCGAGAAAACCATAGACGCTGATATTGGTGTATGTAGAGAATGTTTAGATAGAGTATATAAGTAATGACATGGGTAGACAAGTAACTGTCTAATGTGTCACGCAAACAATGGGTTGACTATCTTTTCCTCCTCAATCATAGGTGTGTAGAATAACCCGATGTCTGTAGTAACTACACTGACATGTGTGTGTACAGTAGGTGCAGATCTTACTAGCAGCGAGCAGAAAATTCAGAAACTAGGTTTCTTTTGCCACTGCCTGACTCTCACTTTTAGTTTCTTTAACTACCTACTTTTAGTACAAGTGTAAACACAACACTTAAAGCATGACTCCTAAACCCTAAACCTAACCCTAAGGTCATGGCTAAAACCCGCATAGGTCTAATGGTAAACGGCTATATAAACGCGTAAAGACCCTAGCACGAGCTGTCATTTCATTTTTACACCTCAAATAAACCCACCTGCACCTCGGTGCGGAAGACGCCCACGCGCTTGGCTCTCAGATCGCCATTGTAGATGTCAACCCCTATCCTAACACTAAAAGCCTCTTAAGCCTAAACCCTAAACTGTCTCCTTAATCCAAACCCTAATCGCCGACTTAAAACCCTAAACCCTAAGCCTCGAAATCAAAACCCAACCAACACCCTTTTTATTTCTTATTACCCATTTCTAAGCCAAGCTAGCTTCCCTACCCACCTCTCAAGCGTGCGATCACCAGATGACCTCACTAGTCAGCCCGAGCCAAGTAACCTTACAAGCAACCACCATCACCCTTTTTGCCATCACAACTATTGCCCCCAAGTTTATGCCATGTCCCCCTTGCTCGCTAGCCTGCGCTCTATAATACCCCACATCCCCCACCCAACAACTGAAAGGTCTTTACAAGACTATGACGAGTACTAGCTACCCTATCTCTTGTCTAGGATCTGGTCGCACCACTCTCCCCTCCCACCATATTCCCCACCCACAGAGAGAGAACCATATCCAACCACCTTTTTGATAGTGGTGAGTAGAGAGAACCCTCCCCCCCCCAACTCCGCTACTATTCCACCACCTACCTCCCACAAACTAATCCACCCCACCACATTGTACTAACATCCCACATTCTTAACAGAGTGAATGTAGCCATTCTCACCTTACTGATAGATGCGCACTCCCTCTCTAACCATCGCCCCCCGAGTGCCCAATGCCATCTGGAACTCACCAGACCAGAAATACTGTGATAACACCGCACTCCTCCAGCATCCCCACACATTCTAATATTGACCAATTTACTCTAGTCTATCAGATCCGACAGACACAGCGTATATATACAGTCAGCACGTTATATTGTCCGTGCTAAGCTCGCACTTGTAAACATTTAATATTGGACCCGACAAAGAGAGAAATCGGTGTGTCACATAGATCAGGTTATTCGAGAAGTATCAAATTCTAGTTTGATCCTCTGAACGCGCGCACGATCTAGATCCTCAGAAGAAAAGTTATTTTTTAGTTTGATGACAACCCTATAACTTGACTCGTACTTCGCGATCTTTTTTGTAGGGTGAACGAAAGACCTATTGTGTAGCTATATCTATTAAGTGCCCTGTGTGTGTTCATAAGAAAGTCAGTTCTGTTTATTGACATAAGTCATATTTCTGACATGTAGTCTAAACCTGCAAATATTACTTTGGATAGCTATCTATAGAAGCTATTTTGCATGCGGTGTGGGACTGATTTTTAAATATTTTTCATGCTTAGGGGAGACTGCTCTAGTAACTTTCTAATTTTTCACTAGAGGGGCGCCTGAAAATTAGAGCGGTTATTCTAAAGATCTACCTATAAGAGAAAGAATAAAAACGACCCATCTATCTTCGCTACAATGATTCTCGAGAGAGATGAAAGAGATCTGTGTATTGAGAACTGCTCTAGAATATGTTGTGTATTATAAAGGAACCTAGAGTACTTGGTGTAAGATAAGTTCGTATTAATGTCGTGCGGGTAATTTAGCCTGGATCCTATGAGTGAGTTCTCTCGCATCGACATATTAATAATACAAATTTGTAAAAAATATAATTGTTTGAGATATTACTATCATGTTAAAAAACTATGATATCTAATTTGTGATTTATAGTAACATGCTTTGCTCTTTATAGAAAATAAAAGAAAAACGTAGTGATAGATTTATTAGGTAACGTATTCAGTGACTCGATGTGAAATGTATTCACTATTGTGTGTAAAACACATCGACTGCTATTCAGTGATATTGTTGATGAATCGTAAGTGATTGTTGTCGTTTATTCACGACGCTGGCCTTTTGGATAGGAGAAACTTACAATCTTATCGTATCACGTTATAGGGAATATCACCGAAATGTAGAGAGAGAGGTAAGGAGAATGTGCGAATTTATTGGTTAAGATTAGATTGCGCTGAGGTTCGCGAGTAGTTTTGCTGGGTTTAAACATATGTTCGGCTAAAGTGCCTGAGCTCGCCTCTAACACATGATTGACTAGAACTATGCGGACGACTCCTCTGGTGATTTATTTGTAGAGATGTGGCAACATGATGACATAATTTATTTAATATCGGAACAGTTGATTTACAGGAGTAGAACTGTCAATATGAGAGAATAAATCAAATGGTGTGATGTACGCTGTTGAAAGAGTTGTGTGTAGAGATGAGAGAGTGAGAGATGAAAACACAAGAGAAGAACTTATTTCAACAAATAGACTGTAGGAACATGTATGTCTTAGAGTGCGAAGGTTTTAGTTTTTGTTGTGTACATCGCAATTGAAGGTTGTTATAGATGTGTTGCGTGCGGTCTTGAAATAGCGTGAGACTTGTTTAGTAGCGCTATGTGTGTTTTGTTGAGCGTTTCAATGGTTGAGTAGATGGGTGCGATTTTTTACAAAATGTCCGGATTGAGAATTACGCGGCTCCTTGTCGAAGAGGGATAAGTGACGAGCCTCTCAGATGTCAGAAGAGAGAAAGGATTTGTACGTATTACTGCAGATTTATTGTGTTTTTCTTGTTGTGTGTTCTTTGTGACTGACCTATAGAAATTAAGATTTTTGGCGCTTGAGGTTAGTTGCTGAGTTGTACCTTAGGATAGTGATTGATTTTGTATCACGTGACCGAGAAGAGTGCCTATGTGTGTTAGTCGGATTCGGCTTCGTGCGTGACGAGGCCGTTACTTTCATTTGATATACTTTTGCCATCAATCAGATTTCCCTGTTAAGGTGAGTTCATAGCCTCACATTTTAAATCTTTAAAATATTTCATAAACCCGTGAGGGGGATACATGCTATAAACCACGAATACAAGTGTTTTTCCAACTGAATGCTATCCTGATGCATTATTGCCTAAGTCCCTACTTTTGCCATTAAGACCCCACTATCATGAACCATTAATTACTCTTCGAAGTAAGCGCGAATGCTGTGAATAGATCTATTTGGGACTGAACTCCCCCATTGGTATACCTATACTTTTGGTAACCAAACGCACTTCATTTGAATAAACTATGCGGGTGTTTGGCAAAGGCACCTGTTGGGGCAACTACTTATGATTATTGATTATCTCAAGGCTTCAGTGTCATGAGCTTAGGGCAATAATACTGTTTTCTATGATAATTGTATCTGCATTGCAATTGTTACTATTATGGGTGTATAACAATGTAACCCACTATTTATGATGACTTGTATTCAAACTTTTTATCATAAACCTATGAATTTCACTCAACCATTGTGTTGATCTTTTTAGCATGTTTATCTCAGGTAATTGAGCAACTTATGGCATGGAGTGGCACGGACCTGAAGATGGCTAAACTGTTATCATTCAAACTTTATGTTTCTAGATTTTGGGACCTCTTTTTGTAAAACTCTGATGAATAAATGAATGATAACTAAATTTTCCAAAAGGAACGGGTTTGGATTTTGGAAAACATAAACAAGGTTAATAATTATCTCAACAATTTTTGGAGGTGATGAACGGGCTGAACGTTATTAATAAATACAGCTCATTCTTTATTAGTTCGTGATCGTGTTATCATTCGAGATCACGGGAAACAACGAGATAAATTAAATTAGAAGTCAAAAAATTCAAAGGAAAAAATATGAGGAATTACAAAAGGAATCATTCAATTTTTTAAAATGGCAAACGAGGAATAAAGATGATACTTTATCATGATACTATTTATAGGTCTTGAGGCCAAACTGAAAAAGAATGTTGGATCTGATTTTGAAACTTGCAATTCTTTACTGGAATGTGTATCTCTCATGTGTTTCTCTCTCTAGAAACTAGCCCAATCACAAGAATCATCACCGTTTTATGAAATAAACGATCCTACAAGCTAAAACTTAAGCATAAAAATTCATTTAATAAGACACATTAAGACAGAATAAGCATCAAATAAGCACTATTAAGTAACTGATAAGCTAAAAAGACAAATAGGCTAAAAATGAAAAAGTATGTGTACCTTTATCCTTTGCTTAAACAAGGACAAAAATTGTTGGATCGTTTTACTGAATAGATCTAAACCTTCAGCTTGCAAAGAGATTGCTTCTTTAGATAATTCTAAAGCAACAATATTGAAACACTGAGTGAACACTATTGATTATGCGGAATCTAATCAATAATGCTAAGAAGAACAATATTGAATATCACAAAAGAACTTTTATATTAAACTTTTAATCTGCCTAGGTTACAGATTACAAACTATGATTTACTATTCGATCTCTATGATCTTGTGTAGAACTATATCTACTAACTATGCCTAGGATTCCTTTTATAGACTAAGGAAAACCCTAATGGGCTTTACAAAATGCGTATAAAGATAATGCATATCTTTTCCTAAGATATCTCATGCATATCTTAAACTCTAACTAATTTCTGCGTAAGCAGACTTAACTATTACATAAGCGGTATTAACTATTTAACACTACCAGTACTAACTATGGTAATCCTTCTACCAGTACTAACTATGTAACTAGCAGAACTAACTACAATACACTAACAGAATTAAGTCTGTAATACAAAATTCCTAACAATCCTCCCCTAAACTTAAACTTCACTTGTTAACTTCATGTTTCTTCAGTTGTCTTTAGTTTAGGCTTTCAAGAATTGTATCCAAGCATGTCTTTAAGTCCTTAGTCTCTCGTGAATGATGATCTGTTTGATGTTCTTTGAAAAACCAGATCATACTTTGTCTTTTACTCTTTGTCTTCTCTTCACAGCTACACAGCAACATCCAACTTAAGTTGGCTTTGTAGTTTTTGACAAACTACTAGCCATCAACGGATTTGATATGTCTTTACCATGAGCCGTTTGCTATGGACTAGTCAATGCTTTTACCTTGTAGTTTTGAGTAAACTACCAACTATCAACGGATTTGACTTGTCTTTACCAAAAGCCGTTTGCTTTTGGACTAGTCAATGCTTCATTGCCATAACATGGTGCACTGATAACCATATAGTTTTTAGCAAACTATCAGCTATCAACAGATTTGATTAGTCTTTACCAGGAACTGTTTGATCCTGGACTAGCCAACTCTTAACTGTGAAGCAAGGTGAGTTGAGAACCCTACAATTTTTGGTAAATTGTCAACCATAAACGGATTTGAGAAGTCTTTACCACAAGCCGTTTGCTTATGGACTAGCCAGTTCTTATGCCTGTTAAGCATGGTGAACTGATGACCATTTGTTGTGTGGTGGTTAGCCAACACCCAAACCCTTCTCATTTCCATTCTCAACATTACTCCTCATTAAGCTGTTGCTTAATGAATCTTACCAATTGTAGTGCAGCAGTACTTTCCTCTTCAACCTCCAATCCTAAATCAATCATTTGTTGCAACAATTCCTTGGAGAGAGGATACCTTCTTTCAACTAGCATGTAGATGACTGTCCCATCCTTAAGCTCTAGTATGCAAACTCCACAAGCTTCATACAGTCTCCATCTGACAATCTCCCATTCTTGTTGATTGTTCCAGAAATCACCTTGATCATTTTCTTCTGTTGAGGATTCCATCATAATCTTCAAGTCTCCCCAAAGAATCAACTCAATATCTTCTGGTGTGATTTCTGAGTACTGCTTCATCACCAAGTCATATAAATGAAACAAATCCTGTCTATCAAAAATGTGTAGTACCTCCATTAGATAGTTAAATGCCCTGAAGTGCCCATTAACTCTGTAGACAACAAGGTAATTCCCATCTGGTGATGAAACCTTGTGCAACCTAGCAATAAAAGATTTTGTCTCCATAATTTCACTATCTATGGTACTATCAAATGTAACAATCCTTAGACATTTTCTGTGTTCATCATCACTATCATCATCTGGCTGTGGTCTTGGCCTTTTCCTAGCAATCATCTTCACATGACCACTCTTTCTTTTCTTTGTACCTTGCTCTGTCACTTCTTGTTCAGCAGGTACCTTTGCTGTATCTTCTTTCCTTGGAGTTTCTTTGATAACCCTCTTCTTTTTAGGGTCTTTATTCAACTCCTTAATCTGTCTCTCATCCTCAGCAGATCCAATAGCAACAAAGTTCTGATCTTGCCTCTTTAATCTTTCATATAAAACCTGTATTTCTTCAAAGGTTTTGGTCTTCAAATCAGAATGCTTCTTTCCACCAACATGCTTCAAATAGGTCATCATTTGGTTTCTCAGCTGATTTCTTGTAGGTGGTTTATTTCTAATAGCTTCAGACCTTTGTTGAGCAAGAAATTTCCTTTGTGCAGCAATGGTATCATGAAGAAATTTTGCTCTTTGTTCAATGGTAAACTTCTCTCTTTCTTCCTTTTGAAGCTCCTCAGCAAGAATCTTGTCTGCATTTATTCTTGCCTATATGAAATCATACTCATTAGTGAGAGCAACCTTAGTAGCTTCTTCTTCAGCTAACCTTTTCTTTTCCTCTTCAGCTTCCCATTCTTCTTGAACCTTTCTGGCCACCTCTTCATCCTTAGCAAGCATTTTAAACTTCTTTTCAGCTTCAGTGATATCATCTGATTCAGTATCAGATTCACCTTCTTCATCAATCATCTTTTTGCCTTTATCTTTTGGATCAATCTTGGGAAGAGGCTTCAATGTTAACACAGATCTTGTTGAAGTAGGCCTTGGTCTCTCAGTATCTTCAACATTCCTAATCTCTACTCCTTTTTCCTTTTCCTTCTGTTTATTCTGACTCATTGTGATGAGAACTTGTGCAATGGTCTCATCATCACCAAATATTGTTGGAGTAGGTGTTGAAGTTGTTGTTGGAGCTGTTTAAATTGGTACTATCTTTTGTACTGTCGGTACCTCCATCTTGCTTGTCAGTACCTTCATTACTCTTGTCGGTACCTTTATTTGCCTTGACAGTACTAACAGGAGCTTCAGTACTTACTTCCTTATCTGCACTTTCCTTCTCTTCTAACACCATAAAGCTTTTCCTTCCCTCATCTTGATCATCCTCAGTCTCCATGTAGTCCAATGTATCACCCACATCCACAAAATCATCAAGATCTTCAAAATTTGGATCTTTATGCACAGATGGTTCACCTTTGGAAGATTTGACAGATTTCCTCCCCTGTTTGGAGACATACTCCTTTTTTACCCCCTTTTTCTTTATAGAAATCTTCCTTGCCAATATTGTCTTCTGTGCAACATTCTTCATCCAGGCTTTGTGATGTGTGATAAGTGGTTTGACTCCTTTCTTTAGCTTCTTGACCTAATCCTTCAAAGCTTTAATTTCTTTAGCCTGAACTGTGACCTGTTGACATAAAGACACACAAAGGTCATATACACTTTGGAGTGTCAGACCATCCTTATTCCCTAATAGGGATGTATCATTGGATGACTGACCTCCATGATTCCCACCAGAAACCTCTAGATTGGAATCAGGAATAGCTATAGAAGGAGAAGGTCTAGGAGAAGGGTTAGTCTGTGTCTGAGGTTAGTCTTTACTTGGGTGAGGAAGAGAGGGTATGGGTTAGGAATTAGATGGTCTTTCTGAAGCCTCACCCTCATCCTCTATTTGTTGAACCAACATAGAATCAAATAAAGGTGTAACCTTCCCTGAAAAGTTCTTACCCTTTTTAACCATAAATGTCAAGACCTTTTTAGTAAGGGTTGGGACTAGAAAGTGGTCCAAGGAGACAGGTACATCTTTTAACTGATTGCTCAAAAAGATTTGTAAAAATCTTGGATACATTACAAACTTCTTAGTTGTATCCAAGTGTCGTATCATGCCACTAAAAATTAATTTTGAAAAATTGTATTTCTAATTAGTGGCTAAACAAATTACTACTATGGCAATATTAGTGGGAATTTGATCCCAAGAGGTGCTTTTAGAACTAATGCAGTGATTCATGGTATGAAAAATAAATTTCCATTAGGTGAAAAGAGGGCTTCGTTAAAAGTTAAGGTATTCAGGTCTCCCTCATACCCCATTAGTTGAATATTATCAAATATAGCCTGATTATTCAAAGAATCTATCCCATCAGCATCATCAAAAAGAAGATCACTTCTTATTGATGCCTCTAAGATAGTTACAGGCTTGCTAGCAACTGTGGCATATATATAACTAATGTTGTTGACTGTTCTAGACTTAGCAGTCGTCCAAAACCGTTCAACAAACGAAGTTGAGACTATGAGACTTATAGTGAGTGCATAATTAATTGAACTGCGTATGAGAAAGTCCATAATCTGATGAAATTTTGTATTCCCATCCGTCTTTTCCAAATAGGCCACCATATTGTGCTTAGAACAGAATTCCAAACTTGCCATCGTTTATTTGATTTTGGTAATCGTCGGTGATGAACAATTAGGGTTTGTCAATTGAAATCGATTAAGAGATCTAAGAAGGATCAATAGTGTAATTGAGATGGGTATTTATAGTAGTAGCATCCCTAATGGCAAAGAAACTGCTAAAAATTACACTCTAGACCCCTACCGGTATTTTCTCTAACGGCTTTATATCGGTACAAACTTTGCCTGTCGGTACTAACTTTTGTTAACCAAAAATCAAACAAGTTTGACAACAAAAACTCTGTAGTACCATCCATATCTCTTTCTAATGACTCTCTATAACCTAAATAACTGAATGAAAGACATCACCATTGGCAAAATTTGTCTGCTCACATAACATTCTATACAAACTGTACAATAAATCATCTTGCCTCCCCTCAATTGTAGCTACAAATTCAATAATCCAATGCTAACCACCAAAAAGTTAAATCTTGTCACATCAAATCCTTTGGTGAGAAGATCTGCAACATTATGATCAGTGTGAATCTTGATAACTTCAATCACTCTTTTCTCATAGCAATCTCTTATAAAATGAAATTGAATCTTAAAATATTTGGTCCTAGAATGAGCAACAGGATCCTTGATAACACTTATAGTGCTCTCATTATCAATATGGATTTTGGTGTTCATGAAATTGAAACCATAACCCATCATCTAATTCTGTATCCATAATACTTGCCCACAATAATTAGCAGCTGCAACATATTCTGCCTTAGTAGTAGAATTTGCCACAATAGTCTGCTTCTTGCATTGCCAAGATATCAATCTTCTACCAAGAAGTTGACAGCTACCTGTTGTTGATTTTCTGTCAAGACTAGCTCCTCTATAGTCACTGTTTGAGAAAGCTTCTAGTTCAAAAGGTGAATCCCTAGGATACTATAAACCTAATTTGGGATGATGTTTGAGATACCTAAAAATCCTTTTTACTACATTTAAGAGTGAGGCTTTTTAAGTGACCTAAAATCTAGCACAAGCACAAACAGCAAACATGATGTCTGTCCTTGATGCAGTCAAATACATTAGAGAGCCAATCATAGATCTATAGGCATGTACATCTACATCTACACCATCTTCATCCTTGACTAGTGGTTTATTAGACTCAATAGGAGTAGTAGCTATTCTGATGGACAAAAAATCAAACTTCTTTAAGATGTTAGCTACATACTTATCCTGACTAATAAAGATTCCATCAAGGTGTTGCTTTACTTGAAGTCCCAAAAAGAAACTGAGTTCACCCATGGAGCTCATTTAGAATCTTTTGTGCATACAGTCTTCAAACTCTGTACACATAGACTTCTTTGTAGAACCAAAAATAATGTCATCCACATGCACTTAGACTAACATAATGTCACTCTTTTTCTTCTTGATAAACAATGTTTTGTCTACGGTACCTCTTGTGAAACCATTTTCCATCAGAAAAGTAGAAAGTGTCTCATACCAAGCTCTAGGAGCTTGATGTAGACCATAAAGAGCTTTGATCACCTTATAGACTTTGTTTGGATGAGCAGGATCAACAAAACCTAGAGGTTGATGGACATACACCTCCTCTTCAATAGTTCCATAGAGAAATGCACTTTTAACATCCATTTGGTAGACAGTAAATCCCATGTATGATGCAAGGCTAAAAATAACCTAATTGCCTCAATTCTGGCAACAGGTGCAAAAACCTCATCATAATCTATACCTTCATCCTGTCTAAACCCTTGTGCTACAAGCCGTGCTTTGTTTTTCACAACAATACTTCTCTCATCCCTCTTATTCCTGAAGACCCACTTTGTGGCAATTACCTTTTTCCCATATGGCAAATCAACAAGTACCCAAACCTTTTATAGTTTGAACTGAAGCAATTCCTCTTACATTGCTTCAACCCATCTTTGATCTTATAAGGCTTATGATATAGTCTTGGGTTCTTCTTGAGAGAGAAAAAATGCAAACAAACAGTTCTAATGATCCTTATGATTTGTTCTGTTCTGTTTGTGAATGTAACTTACCAAGGCTTATTGTGCTGAAGAAGCCTTTTGAATCTTCCCTCTTATTTGAACTCCTGATGTAGTATCTCCTAGAATTTGTCCTTTTGGATGATCATTATGAATTTTGAGTGTGGGAATAGGACTGACAGCAATGGTGTTATCCATGTTGTTGAATTCAGCCACTGCACCTACATCTTCATCATCATCATAAGCTCCATTGAATATTCCATCATTTAGGAGAGTATCAAAAGCATCTTCCAAGTCGGGTATTTGGGATCTTGGGTAATATCAGCATTAGGGAGAGTAGATGCAATCAATAGGATTTTTCTCCAGATAGGACAAATGATGATTCACCAAGCATTGCAACTATGAGATTTCTAGCAGTTGAGCATTACATATGGTTTGTGGTTAGCTAGTACTAACAGATGACCTAACAGTACTAAGTTTGTTAGTACTGGTAACCTGAGCTGCCTTCTTTTGAAATGCAATATTCCTCTTTTCTTCTTCAAAAGCTTGTCTTGTTGCATCATCCAGAGCTTTAGCAATCACTTCTTAAGCAATCATATTCTCAAGATCATCGTGCAAGACTTGTTCATCTTCTGGCATCTGATGGTCTCCTTCCTTATCAATAACATCTTCTGAATCTTGTATATCATTATCTTTAGGAGAACTTTCAGAAGGATTTTCATGTGCAGCTAGAGCAACATCTTCTATTGGAATCCTTGTCCTATGAGGTTGTAGTGGAAGCAGTATGTATCTTGAGTCGGTCATTAGCTTTTCCTGATGATCCTGCAACATAAGTATCTTGTGTACCTGCATCCATTATTAACCTGAATTTTCTATATAACTGGAATTTAATTCATTGAATTGGTGAGAAAATTCAAGATCAAACATCCAATTGGACTAGTTCCATGTTCATTGGTTGATCTTCAAGAAAAAGAAAATTGATATGCAGATTCTCTTCTACCCTTTCTTGGTTCTTTTGTTGTATATCTAAAGGCTTTCCTTAGAGGTTGAGTATCACAAGCAAATACATTCATCAGATTTCCATCAAATTTGCCTAAGGTAATCTAAGGTGTTTAAATGGTCAAGGGGCACCCAAAAGGTCTTATAAAATAATACTAGGTGTTTACCTATTAATAGTTCATAAGGTGTCTTATTTTGAGGTTTGGTCACTAATACCCTATTCAGTACATAGCAGGCAGTATTTACTGCCTCTGCCCAAAATGGGATAGGTAAAAGTGAGTCTGCTAACATAGTTCTAGCTGCCTCAATTAGGGTCCTGTTTTTCCTTTCTGCAACACCATTCTGCTGTGGAGTTCTAGCCACACTAAACTCCCTTTTTATTCCTTTCTTAGCACAGAATTCATTCATAGCATGGTTCTTAAACTCTGTCCCATTATCACATCTAATGATTTTAACATTATGATTCAATTGGTTTTCTAAGCCTATGATAAATTTACAAAGGATTTCAGATGTTTCATCCTTGGTAGCTAAGAAAAATACCCAACTAAATCTGCTGAAATCATCAGTCACAACCAAACAGTACCTTTTCTTGTTAATACTTTCTATAAAGACAGGTCTAAATAAGTCCATATGAAGTAATTCTAGGGGCTTTCTGATGATTCTTTCTGACTTGGCCTTACAGGAGGCCTTATGTTGCTTACCCTTCTTGCAGGTAACACAAGTGTGGTCATTCACAAAAACTTTTAAAGGTAAGCCTCTAACTAGGTGACCTTTAACAAGTTTGTTTATATTTTTGAAATTCACATGTCCTAATCTCCTGTGCCATAATTTAGACTCATCTGCTGTTGCATTTGCATATAAACAAGTTATACCTCTAGAGGGAACAATGTTCTTTAAATCCTTGCTGTACATATCATCCTTTCTAGGAGCTCTATTGACTTTCATCAAGAAGCTTAAAGCTAGGAGACAAGATAAGACATTCAGTCTCAGTAAAAAGGACACTATTTTTCTTGTCACACATTTGTGAGACAGAGAAAAGGTTAAACTTAAGTTCATCTACAAAATAAACATCATCAAAGTCTAAATCAGCAGTTCTGATTTTACCTTTACCCGTTATTATACCTCCTTTGGGATCACTTCCAAAAGCCACAAAGCCTCCATTGGAATCTTCATAGTCTGAAAGATAAGCTTTGTTGCCAGTCATATGGTTAGAGCAACCACTATCCACCACTGCATGATCCTGTAACAAGATCTATAGATTTCCCTACACAAAAAGTAAGAGAATTAATATCTCTTAGGGACCCAAGCCATTATAGACTTGGAAATCCCTTTTGGGTCAACATACTCAAACTTCTTGAGCATGAATGATCCACTGTCTTTGGACACATGATCCAAGTAATTTCCCTTAGGCCTCCAAACCCACCTTGACTTTTTAAGGCCAGTATCCATCTTACCCTTACCAGTATTAACTACTGCTCTTGTCCCAGCAGTAGTCATATTTTGAACCCCAAAAGTTTTAACATCTTGTTTTAAGTCTTTGGGTCTAAAAGCTAGTTTTGTGTAGTAAGACCTTTTGATAGATGAATATGAGCCTCTTGGTCTTACATTGTCCATTCTTAGGTAAATAGGTCTAGTAGCATAAATAGGCCTAGCAGTACTAACACTTGGCCTAGTAGTACAAACAAGCCTAGCAGTACTAACACTTGGCCTAGCAGTACTAACACTTAGCCTAGCAGTACAAACAGGCCTAAAAGTACTAACACTTGGCCTAGTCCTGGTTAGTACTCCTGATGGGACAAAAGTCCTTCTTGCTTGAGGGTATTTCAATTAATTTGAAATTTTTTGTTGATTGACCCTTTTAGCATAATCCCATACTGGTTTGATCACCCTATGACTAGTATTGCCCACATTTTTCAGCTTAGGTTTTGGACTCTTTTTGTCATAAAAATCACAATCTTTGATCAAATGGTCAGTACTTTTATAGACAAAGCAAGCTTTCATTTTCTTAAATCCAATCCCTTTTTTTTGAGAAATTTGACCAATTTTTATCAACTCTCTTCTACTGTTTGAGTCTCATTAGTCTTAACAGGACTAACTGTTTTTACAGCAGACACATCATCCTCATCATCTGAGTTCCAATCCTCAATGATGACTTTGTCTCTGTTAATCTTTGGTTTAGGCACAACTGATTCATGGACTGACTTAGGTTTTTTAATTATAACTTCATTTGTTTTACCTACATCTTACTAGTTTTAGATTTACTAGTATCAGTTTTTGACTCAATGATTTTCTTTCTAATGGCATATTCATCTAAACCTGCAAATGATATGTCAGCTCTTGAGGTTAGGAAATTCCATGTTATAGGAGGGGGGACAACATGATACCCATCTGCTTTGGAGAACCTATCAATTGCAGGTGAGAGATCTCTTTCATCGACTTGATCTGGACCTCAAAAACACTCATATAATCTCACTATCAGTTTTAGAATTGTAACACCTTTCATCCAATTGTGTGCCAATCCTAAACCATTTTTATCTTAGCACTCATTTGACTGATGAGAATTTATTAAGACCCTTGAATGATTTTCCCAATGTTTCTATCTAACTTTTTAACTCTTCAATTTCCTTACAACTTTCCTAGTTCCATTTTAAGGTTGTCAATTTTTACTTCTCTGCACTTAAGCTCATAGTTTTGAAACTCATATTTTTCACCCCAAGCCAGTTCATTCTTTTCATGTCCAAAATTCTAGATTCTAGAGATCCTAAGGCTAACTTATAACCCTGAATTTCTAGTTTGGCTCTACTATGTTTTTTCTCTTTCACTATCAAAATTCTTTTGAAGTATGTTAAAAAGATTCACGACATTGTTTTAGAAAACAGTTTTTTTGTACCTCATTATCATAAGAACTTGATGAGCTTGAGGAGGAGATTGCCATTAAAGCATAATTAATTGGTTCATCAAAATCATTGCTCCAGTTATAGCCTCCTAGACCATCTTGAGCCACTAGTGCTTTATATGTTCATTTGTTGATTGCATTCCTCTGCCCATTAATCACCATAATATCTTTTACCCTTGTTCTTTCCTGATGTGGCAATCCTAAACAAGTGCCCTTTCCTGTGATAGTTGTAGTAAAGCACACAACTTTGACTTATCAAAGGTAACAGTGTATCTTTGAATCTAAGTTCTATCCTATCTTCTGAATGAATCTCTGCACCCTAACAGTCATTCAGGGCACATTTACCATCTAAAATCCAACTTCTTCCAAGGTCCAACATGATCATCTGCTGCAAATCCAATATCAAGTGGAGGCTGGTTTGTCTGTTTGCAAGAGAAAGAGCATACTACTTCATCAGCACCTGGAGTAGATGAAACCTGACTTGTTGAACTAGTTCCTCCAGCAGTATTAACTCCAAAATTTCCACTAGCAGTACTAACTTCATTAGTGCTGCTTGTATTCTCAGAAGAAAGAAAAGCCAAGTTCTGAGAATTAGATGTGGAACTTGAAGACCTTTTCATCTCATCTTCATAGACCTTAAGGTTGTTATAGAGATCATCAATGTCAGTCTAGTTTATCTATGGCTTATTTCTCATGATTAAAGCAATTTGACTCCATGAAGGAGGAAGACTTCTTAGGAACTTTTGGTTGATATCTTCCTTTGATACTAGAGCAGCATGAACCTCCAATTGACTTATGAGTTTTTGGAACCTATCATAAGCCTTATCCAGACTTTCATTTGGTGCAGTGGTAAAGTTTTCAAACTGATGTTTTAAAACATTCCTCTGCATCTTTTTGGATTCATAATTTCCTCCAAACCTTGATTTGATTGCAACCTAGAGAGATTTAGCATCTGGAACATTATGAAACTTCAGGAGATATTCATCAAGTATTGCTAACAGCAAGATGCTCTTAACTCTTTCTTGATTCCTTTTGGCAGTCAATTGTTTGGCAATCTTAGGAGCAGGAGGACCAGATTTTTCTCCTGCTGGTGCAGCCTCATCTTAGAGATCTCCATCGACAATTATATCCCATAGGTTATGATCTGTATGATAGATATATTGTCGCATTCTCATGCTCTAAATATCATATTCTCTCTTCTTGATGATAGGGATTTTCATTGCTGTTATGGTTGGTGGAGGAGTGTCTTGATCTGTCATCTCCTATTAATTGTAAATCGCTCAAATAATGAGTTCTTCTATTCAGAGTTCCCACACAGCCTCTGATACCACTTGTGGATCCCTTACTGAAATAGATCAGAACCTTTAGCTTGGCAAAGGGTTTGTTACGTTAATAAATCCAAAGCAACAATAATGAACCACTGATAGATCACTACTGATATGCGGAAACTAATCACAATGCTAAAAGGAACAGTATTAAGTAAACATAAAGAGATCTTTTATCAAACTCCACTTATATTATAACATTAAATCGAACTAGGGTACAAGCCTAAAGATTCAAATTTATCACTAATGAACAATATCATTAACTATGCATATGGTTCCTTTTATACACCAAGGAAACCCCTAATGGGCTTACAAAACGCGTGAGGAGATAATGCATATCTATTCCTATAATAACTCATGCATATCTCCTAACAGCACTAACTATTATATGCTAGCAGCACTAACTTACTACTAACAGCACTAACTATACTAGCAGTACTAACAATGTACTGGCAGTACTAACTATACACTAACAGTACTAAAGACTTAGTCTATTTTCTTCAATCTTTCTCAACAACACTAAATCTTTACTAGCAGCACCAATGTTGAACCAACAGCAGTAAGTTGTAAAGTCTTCAAAAACCTAACATCTTGCTATAAAGGCTAAGAAAGAATCTAGTGATGAAGAGTGTTCGACTTTCAATAGTGAAGACGAAGAGTACACTATGGCGATAAGAGACTTCAAAAAGTTCTTTAAGAGAAGAGAAAGATTCGTGAGACAACCTCGAAATGATAAAAAGACGTTCCAAAGAAGCCGTGATGACAAGAACGGTAAAAGTGATAGAAAATGCTTTAGATGCGGAGACCTGAATCATCTTATTGGAGAATGTCCAAAACCACCAAAAGACAAGAATCAAAGAGCTTTTGTCAGAGGCTCTTGGAGCAATAGTGGTGAAGAAGATGATGAGAAGGTCAAAAATGAAACGTGTCTCGTAGCTCATGCTTCAAGTGAGGTATGTTCCGAATCCTCCTACTTTAGTGATGAAAACTCATCAATTAATGATTTAGCTTTAGAAAACGAATATGATAAATTATGCAAAATGAGTTTAAAGATAATCACTAAGAACAAAAGGTTATACTGCAGAGCTCTAAGTGAAATAGTCTAGAAAATGAGCTTAGAGAACTAAAAGATAAATTATTCATACTCGAGAAAAACAAGGGAGTTGATCTTGATTGTGCAAAGTGTCATACACTTAAAATTGAAAATGAAAAGCTCAAGGAAGAATTTACTAGATTAAATAAATTTGAAAAGAGTACACATTGCTTGAATGAAATGTTAAGTAATCAAAAACCCTCCGGTGATAAATTTGGTTTGGGGTTTAATTCATTTGAAGCATCATCTAGTGGAACAAAGAAAATAAAATTTGTAAAAGGTCAGATAAAGGCGTCTTCTGATGGAGGTCCCATAAATATAGACGGCCCCATAAATATAGGCGGCCCCCTTAATGTTCAGGCAACCCCCAAAATAAATATGGGACCGCCACCAACAACGCTTGTATCTGAGAAAAGTGTTTCTTTTCAAAAATCTATTTTAGGTCCTAGACCAAAACACATAATTGTAAACAAAGTCAAAGTTCCTGTTGCTAGTGACAATGAAGTTAAACAATTCTACAAGCCATTATCAAAACCCGAAGTTGGATTTTTAAAACCTAATTTTAGATCAAAAACTCCACCTCCTAGAAGAGTCAATAATAATTATTCTTGTCCTAAAACACCGCAACCAAAAAGACATGTTGGTCGACAAAACCAACCTCATGGATTTCCAGTAACTTGGAACAACTTTCCACGTCAAAGTTACATGCCATAGGAAATGTGTCTTCCATTCTCACATCCCAACTAATTGCATCAAATGCAAGGGATGTTTGGCACTAACAACTTTAGACCCATGAGATATTAGGGACCAAATGTTTGAGTTATTGTCTTATATAAATAGATATGCCTTGGAGTCGACTTGGAGCCCGACGAATGGATCAAGGATAGCGGATGCTCTAAACATATAACGGGTAACCGAAAACTCTTCTCCACTTATAAGGCATACAATGGAGGTAATGTTATTTTTGGTAGTAATCTTCGCGGTAACATCATTGGCAAAGGTACGATTTCTAATGACTCTCAAAGTAGATAATGTAGAACATGTTGATAACTTAGGATTTAACTTGCTAAGTATAGGACAAATATGTGATAATAATAAGTGTAAAGTAACTTTCTCTAAACATGATAGTGAAATCACTAAGAACGGTAAAGTCATAGGTAGAGGTATTAGGAAGAAAGGCTTATATGTGATGAAATTAGGAAATAAGCCAAAGGATCAAATTTGTCTAGCAACGATTGATGAGAATTCCACCTTGTGGGATAGAAGATTAGGTCACGCAATTATGCGTCTCATTCAATCGTTAGCTTCTAAGGAATTAGTTAGAAACTTACCTAAGCTTAAGTTTGATCAACATTTTTGTGATGCTTGCAAAATTGGAAAACAAGCTCACGTTAGTCACAAAGCTAAGAACATAGTCTTAACGACTAAATGCTTGGAACTTCTCTACTTAGATCTTTTTGGTCCATCCGCCGTACGGAGTTACGGAGGAAACCGCTACACCTTAGTCATAGTAGATGACTACTCTAGGTATACTTAGACTAGATTTCTTAAGAATAAAACCGAAGCTTTCGATCAATTCAAAATATTAAGTAAGAAAATCCAAAACCAATTAGGATGTACAATAGTGTCAATAAGAACCGACCACGGTAGAGATTTTAATAATGAAGTACAATTTGGAGAATTTTGTAATGCCAATGGTATTACTCATAACTTCACAGCTCCACGCACTCCTCAATCAAATGGCGTGGTTGAAAGGAAAAATAAAACACTTTAGGAAATGAGTAGAACCATGTTGAACGAGCAATCGTTACCACAAAATTTTTGGTGTAACGCCGTAGATACTTCAACATATATTCTCAACCGAATCCTAATTAGAGCCATTATAGGAAAAACACCTTATGAAATCTTGAGAGGTAGGAAACCTACTCTTGACTATTTTAGAGTGTTTGGAAGCAAGTGCTTCATTTTAAACACTAAAGACTACCTTACCAAGTTTGACCCAAAGTCATACGAAGGTGTCTTTCTAGGTTACTCCCAAAATAGTAAAGCCTATATCATTCTTAATAAACACACTAGGAAAATCAAAGAATAACTCAACGTGACATTCGATGAAACTCCTCCACCCTCTAAGACATCACCCTTGGTGGTTGATGATCTAGATGAAGAAGAAGCTATTAGGGAAATCGAAAAGAAAAACCTAGAAAATATTGTTTAGGATGAAACATTAGAGATTGACGAAATAGTTAATATTAAGGAATCTAGGAACCATCCCTTAGAAAATGTTATAGGAAACCTCAACCAAAGAACCCTTAGACCACAAACCCAAAACCAAAGTAACTTCTATTGTTTTATATCTACTATAGAACCTAAGAATGTAAATGAAGCCTTAGGAGATGAAAGTTAGATAGTCGCCATGCAAGAAGAATTAAATCAATTCATTGCTAACGACGTTTGGGAGCTAGTTCCGCAACCTAAGAATATGACAATTATAAGTGGGTGTTTAGAAATAAGTTAGATGAGAACGATATTGTTTCTCTAAATAAGGCTAGGTTAGTTGCTCAAGGCTACAACCAACAAGAGGGCATCGATTATGATGAAACTTATGCCCCGGTTACTAGACTTGAATCTATTAGGATATTATTAGCCTATGCTTGCGCCTTAGATTTTAAATTATTCTAAATGGATGTAAAAAGTGCATTCCTGAACGGTTTTATCAATGAGGAGGTATACGTGGCACAACCTCCGGGATTCATTGATTTCGAAAAACCGGATCATGTTTATAAACTAAATAAAGCTTTATATGGTCTTAAACAAGCACCCAAAGCTTGGTATGATAGATTAAAAGCTTTTCTTATTAAACATTAATATAAAATGGGAATGGTAGATAACACTCTTTTTACTAAGAAGAAAAGTTCAAATCTTATCATTGTTCAAATATATGTCGATGACATTATATTCGGTTCGACTTGTCAAGACATATGTGATGAATTTGCCAAAATCATGCATGACGAGTTCGAGATGAGCATGATGGGTGAACTTAACTTCTTCCTTGGATTACAAATTAAACAAATGGAAGATGGTATATTCTTTAATCAATCTAAGTATATTAAAGAAATGCTTAAGAAATTTGGTCTAGAAGATTCTAAACCAATGAAAACCCCCATGCATCATGTTCCTCCGATACTGACTCACAAAAGATGACGAGTGTGAGTAGGTAGATAGTACCATGTATCGAGATGTAGGTAGTTTATATTTATACCTAATGGCAAAGTAGGCCCGATATCTTGTTGAGTGTCTGCCTTTGTGCCCGCTTTCTTAGAGGCTCCCAAAACCTCTCACCTTGAAGCGGTTAAGCGTATCTTCTGATACATTAAGGCACTACGCTTGGATTATGGCATCCTAAGGGGAACCGGCATAGAAAACCGTAGTTTATGCCGACTTGATCCTGCGGGAGATTATGTTGACCAAAAAAGCATTTAGCTGGTTTTGTACGTTCGTGGTATTGTTTTGACATATTAGTTCTCGAAGCAACATATACACAAGTTGTTGCATGTGATGAAATCGACAAGATCTTGCGCCGATTAGTTAGATTATTGATATGTGTGAAAACACATATCCATTTTATATCAAAATAGGCCCAACTAAGCCCAAAACAGACTAAAAATGGCAAAGATAAGCTTGTTTTTGTGTTTTGTGTGTGCAGGTACGGATATAGCAAGAATCACATAAAAACGATCAAAAACGGGCAAACACGGACACGAGGAACGGAAGAGCACAAAAGAAGCCGGGGATTAAAAAGCCAAAGTCAAAAAGTCAACCAATGGTCAAACCTTGGTCAACTCAAGTCAAACAGTCAAAGTCAACACTAGAAGACAAAAATCCAAAGTTACAAATCTAGTCCCTCAAGTTTCCAAAGTTACACAAATGATCCCTAAGCTTAATGGGCCAAATCCTATCAAAACCATACCCGGATCCAAAGCCCAAAATCATTAAACTTTACCCGGCCCAAAACCTTAACCCATAACCCTTTTAACAAGTCCAGGGATCAAAGTTGCCAAAACTGGAAGTCATTTAACACTATGACTTGTGTTAAACAAAGAGAGGGACTCATTTTGCCATTCACCCAAACTCACCCCCCATTTTTACCCGTTTCAGTTAAAACCAAAAAAGGGCGCCAAGAACAAAAGCACTATTCATCATCTCTCTCTCGTTTACCCTCTAGTCAAATCAAGGGGCAACTCGAAATTAAGGGTCATAAAAGGTAATTCAAGTGGTCATGAACAAGATGGCAAGGACAAAAATGTAATCTCAAAGCTCTATTGGTCTAGTCAATCAAGGAAGCACACGTGACAAATGAAGAAAGCACAAGGAATGGGTAATCTTGCACTTAAATCACTCAGAGAACAAGCACAAACGTCACATCAATGGATTGCCAGCTTGGCAATCCGTGTGAGTGATCACATGATCCAAGGGCCATAATCAACTCTCCAATGATTAGAAGATCGGGCGGATATAATTAAAAGGAGCGTGTAGAGCAAGAAAAGGCTAGGAGGTTCAGCTTGTGACTATAAATAGCACACACACACACGTTTCATCTTCTTTTTCCCATTTTTTAAGTAGTAGTAAATTAGCTTATGTATTTTCTTTTAAAAATGTAATTTTACTTTTCAAGTGTTTGTAATCTCTTTTTATCAATCATTGTAATCAGTTTTAAAGCATTAATAAGATTTTCATTTTAGTTTATCAATAAAAAGCTCTCAATCTCTATTTCCTCTCATATGTTTGCTACTGTACCAAAAGCTTCCATAAGCTCTCTAACAACTCTCTAAGTCTATAAGCGTAAATAGAGCTCAAATAAGTTGTTTAATCTACTTTAACCTTGAAATCAGCTTAAAAACCTAGACTATTTGGATTTATTTAAGCTAATGGAAGGGGATCCAATAATGGAAGGGATCCCATAGACTTTACTGGCTTATCCTTGGATAAGCCAGAGCTGTTGATAAGCTCTATGAGTATATAAGCTTCTGTTTAGCTGAAGCCTCTTGTAAATTTTTATTTATGTTCCTATCTTTAAGTCTCTTAGTGTAGCATTAGCCTAATTGTTCATTTATTGCTTATTTGCTTAACTAGTGGCTTATTTGTGCTTTTCTCTATATTTGTGCTTATTAGTTAAAATGTTTCATCTGTTTTTAGCTTTGTTATTATAGATCTTAGAATTTAATTAATTGTCTTAAAAATCACTAAAAAACCAAAAATAGTTAAGCTTAATTATAGATCTTAGATTCTAGCTTTATAAGTTGTTGTTTTATGTTTGTTAAGCCTTTTATAAGCTATTTACTATCTGGTAATAAGGTTTTGTTAGATGGATTTCAAACTTTGCTAGTTTAATCAAAATCTGTCAAGTAATAAAGAGGTGTTTGGATTAGTCTTGTTTGACCTCAAATAGTCAATGTAACTTGGTAAATTTACTTTGGTTAGTTGGATATCCATATTTGATAAGGTTTTGAGAAGGTTAGAATGATTAGTTAGTGTTTAAAAACATTTTGAGGCTTAATATCTTTGAGTCAGCACCAGGGGAGGTTTCTCTCTTAAATTTTTAAGTAAGTTTTTGATCCAAGCCTTATAGGCTTGGTATTTGCTTGATAAGTAATTAGACACACTCATTGAGTGTGTTTAATGCAGGTTTGACCATCTTGGTCACGTGCAAGTTGTTTTTGCCCAATTTGCAAATTACATCAACAGTAGTAATAGCAGTTACTACTGTTCTCTTTTTCAAAAGCTTTAAAACTAGTTTTAGTAAAAGTTAGACTTTAGAATTCAGTAGAGACTTAGATTACATATAGGTTAATATAGATTAAAACTTGTTTTCTCATTTCTTGCTTATTTGCTTAAGTACATTTGCTCTTAAAGTTCATATAAAAAACTCAAAAAGCCAAAAACAGTAGTAACTAGAAGTAGCTTTTAATCTTAGATTTTTAGCTTGTAGGGTTAAGTTTTATGGATTATAATCATAGTTTATAAGTTGCTAGTCTAGTTTACAAAAGCTTAGTTTCTATCTTAGCTTATTAAGTATTTGAGCTTAAGTTGTTTTTGAGCTTTTTGTGCTTATCTCTGAGTTTGCTCTTTTGATCATTAAATTTAGGAGTCTTATAGTGTTATTTGTTAATTTAGTTTTTCATCATTAGCTTTTACAAGTTATAAGCTTTCAGGAACAGTTTTTAGTTTAAAAATTGAGCTTAATTTGAAGAGTGTGCAAGGAAATAAGTAAAAACAAGCTTTTTGGCCTTCAAAAGGCCACTTTCTGTAAGCAGATCTTCATAAGCTCTTTAAGAGCTTAATTTTGGTTTTCAGCTAGTGCTGTTTTTATTAAAAGTGCTAAAAAAGTGTCCTCTTTAAGCTTGTGTTTTTAGTTTTTGAAAATAAAAAAATTGCAAAAAAAAGGGTGTATACCAACCTTGAACCCGTGACCTCTAACTCAAATGCCCAATGCCTTAACCAATTGCTTCAATAGCTCATCCGTTTATTCTTTTCCCCATTTAATTGTTAACCACACTTTGGGCTTAAGCCCATTTAAATAAGCCGTAGCTTATTGTTGCTATTTAGGAGCTTATTTGTTTAGCTGGTAGTATTTTCTTATTTTTCCCTTAAACTTTGTTGCATTTTAGACTTTTCCTAAATTTTTCGTATTTTTCCATCTAATAGATTATTTTTAATAATTTTTCTTAGGTATTAATTTTCGAAAATAGATAAAAAATAGTAATAATTTTTAGAAAAATACAAAAAAATAGTTTTTAGTATTAGAATAAATACTTTTAGATTTACATTCAGAAAAATCATTTTTACCACTTTTAGATTTTTATTTTCATTTTTAAGCCTTTAATTTTAATTTTAAAAATAGGATTTTAATTTTAAGAATAGTTAAAAATAGTTTTCTTAGTTTTTATAATATTTTAGACTTTTCTAAGTTTAAAAATCATTTTTTAGATTTTTTAGGACTTAATTTGCTATTTTTTTAGGATTTAATTAGATTAAAATAGTTTTTAATTCATAATAAATTCAAAAATAATCAAAAAAATATTTTTATTTTTCTTAAAATTTTATTTAGGCTTATTTTAGGTTTAGAAATTTTGTTTGCATTTTTAGGAGTTAATTTTGCTTTATTTGCTTTATTGTCGCGTTTTATTTGTTCCCGTTAATTGCTTAGTGTTTAATTGTTTTTAATTGCTAGTTTTTAATTGTTTCTTTTAATTGGTAGATATAGATAATTAAATCAATCTTTGTTACCATTCAAAATCATTGTCCAAGCATAAAACGTGGTCTCAATTTCACAAGTCGTTGGGGAAACGACCCGGGGAATCATACTTCCCGGTTAAGATACGTAATATATTATATTATATATCTATTTAAAGAGTTTCCTTTTCACCTTTGTCCTCAAGGGTAAATTGGTAATTTTCCATAGTATTATATATATTATTTTACGCGTATCAAATTTTTGGCGGCGTTGCCGGGGACTTGTGTTAAAGATTCCATCGTTAACGTTAGTTGATATTGATTGAAGATCCCTTTCGTTTACGAATGTATAATTTTTGTATAAAATAATCGAAAAACGCCAAAAAAATTAAAAAATAAAAAGTAAAAAATTTTTGTTCCTTTTCTTTAGAATAGTTTATCATATAAAAAAATCAAAAAAAATCAAAAATGTAAAAAATTGTCCCTTTAAAAATAAATAAATACACAAAGTTGGTAAAAGAACACCAACATATAATATCCTCAATCGAGGTATTATCATAAATAAGTTCCGGTGAACTTAAAAAGTTCCCAAATCGAACCAAATATTCAAAAACTTGCCATTTGTGTCATTTACGAAGTACGGCTCACCTTAAAAGTAAAAAATTTAAGAGCTACCGTGAAGTAAAATTGATAATTTGGTTCTAAGTTGTCTTCTCGTTAGCCGTTAATTTAGTTGTTTTTAATAAAACAAAAATTAATTTTCAAATTTTCGTTAATTTTCTTTTTCTATCCTGATGCATGCCCCACTCTTCTCAACCCGCAAACGTAACCGTCCAACGACGTTAAACTAAAGCCAACAGGTCTATTGTTCAACCATTTCATTTAGAAGAACCTTTTGTTAATCCTCCATTAGTTCAGATGGCCGACAACCGAACAATGGCACAATTGCTCCAAGCACCCACCGAGGGTTACGAGGATGCAATTGTAATTCCCGAAATCAATGCTAACTTTGAGTTAAAGCATAGTTTATCAATCTTGTTCAAAACAACCAGGTTTGTTTCGGACATGAAAAAGAGGATCCACATGCACACATCCGTTTATTTCAATAAGATTTACTGTCAACAATGAATTCCCAAACGTCCAGAGCACGTCAAATAAAGCTTATGCTTTTTTCCATTTTCTCTTGAAGGATCACCCGGATATGGCTAGAAAAAGAACCACCACGATCGATTTTTGACATGGGATGATCTTGTTTCCAAATTTATTAATCAATTATATCCTCCTTTAAAAAACGACAAATCTCGTAACGCAATCACGAGATTTCAACACACATTTTACGAATCATTTATAAGGCTTGGTATCGATTTAAATGACCTTCTTCGAGCATGGCCACATCACGGATTTCAAATTACATCATTGGATACTTTACAAAGCTTTGAATGCTAATATCAAACTCATAGAATTCTGCTGCTGTGGAAACTTATTGGATGAAGATCCTCGGAATGCTTGAGAATAATCGAAAAGTAAATCCAAGGTTCGTAATTCACGGAAACAAGGCAGTCGTTGCCAAATGAGTCAAATAAAATCAAAAAAAAATAAAAAATTCATCTACTCCATTGAATATCACCAGATGTTTGTTGCTTCTTACAACCGAAGTCTCTGAACTTAAGAATATAATGAGACTATATTTAGTTCGACAAACAAAAAAGCCCAACTCCCGCATCCGTAAAATGCGTTCGACAGAGTTGTGTACTGGTGGAGGTGCTCATTCTATAAAAATTATCCAGCACCGATAGCAATTTTTATCAAGACAACAATCAAGAGTACGTTTCACAAGCGCTGCAAGCCACTTTTAATCCACGGAAATTCCAATTCTAGACCTCCGTGGTTTCAAACCAAATCCGACCTCCTGGTTTTCCTCCGATTCAAAACAATCAAAACCGTTTCAATCCAAATCAAGGAAATAATTTCAATCAAAACCGTGGAGGCAATTTCAATCAAAACCGTGGAAATAACTTCAATCAAGGACAAGTTTACCAACCGCCAACGATTCAAACCCCACTTTATCAAGCTCCTCCTCAACAATGCAAGGTGTTTACAAGACCGATTTGAGATATGTCAAGGCTAAAGATGTTTTATTACGTAATAGAAAAATACACGCCAGGGTTTACAAAACCCGATGACAAATATAACGGAAATGCTTCTAAGTTCATAACTATCCAACACGCATCCATCTACGAATTCAGGAACTCAACCAAGTAAACCGTAACTAACCCTCGTGAGCATGTTAATGCTAATCACCACACGAAGTGGTAAAACCACCTTGTAAGGACCTTCGACTCCTCTTATTCCCACACCCGTTGTTTCTACTCCTCTAAAGGAACCTGAACAAAAACTGGAGACGTCAATGGACAAAGTGCAAAAACCAAGTTTAGAAAGTACCGCACAAGTCCCACCTCCAGAGGAAGAAGATTCCATTTTCATTGAAATCCCAAAACCAAAAGCAAAGAAAACCGTTAATGTTGAAATTCAAGATCTTAATTCTCCAAGACCTAATTCGTACAATCTAAAACTTCCATACCCCGAGAAGAAGAAAGTGAAGAGAACGATAAATGTATAAGCACGTTATTGATGAAACAAAGAAAACACGAGGAGAACGCCAATAACAACGTAAAATTTTTAATGTTCGCCATCATCTGAACAAATATCCCCAGAAGCCGAAGATCCCGGAAAATTTCTTATTCCCTGTGCACTACAAAAACTTGATAGGACCTAATGCTTTAGCCGATTATTGGAGCTAGCATAACCCTTTACCTCATTCTATCTACAAGCAACTTGGGCTTGGAGCTTTGACTCCTACTCGAATGACACTCGAGCTTGCCAATCGTTCCATTACGCACCCAATGGGTATAGCCGAGGATGTTGTAGTTGGAGTTGATGGTTTTACATTTCTTGCTGATTTTGTTGTGGTTAATTTTGAACCAGACCCGAGAGTGCCTATTATTTTAGGGAGACCTTTCCTTCGCATCGCAAAAGCCTCTCATGAATTATACAGGAAAAAAATATTAACTTTAGAGTAGGAAAGCGATGAACTTGTCTTTTATGCTGAAAAATCTGAGAAAAGCAAGAATAAGCAATTTGCTCACGCTATTTCTGTCATTGATTTTTTAAAAGATGAGCCATTTAGTGGCGGTACCACTAATTATTCCGATGCTCTTCCTCCTAGTTCTTCTCCGGTGAAGACTAGTGAAATTCTTGAGGAGTTCGCCGATGAACTCACTCAATTAAAAAGTCCGTCATGAAGAAAATTTTCAAGTATTATTCAAACCTCTTTGAATTTGATGATGACTCAAGCTCCAGTAATGAAAATCCTCCATCTTATAACGCGAAGATGAAGAGACCTAAAACTAGAACTGCCAATGTTTCAGATTCCGATGAGCCAGTTTTACTTAACTCACCTTTAACCGATAAGGTTGAGAGTTTCGGTCTAGAGGACGATAGCAAAAATTTTAAATTTTTAAGTTTTTATTTGTAGAAAAAAATGAAAAAATGAAAAAAATATATTAGTAGTTGAAAAAATAATAAGTGTTAAGACACGAATGTAGGTTTTCCGTTGGTGAGAATAAGAAGTAATTTTTGACCCGATCGAATGTGTTGAATTCTAGCTTTTACCCTTAACAATTAATGATGATAGTTTGTGCTAGTCTCATGTAGACTTTAAACATGCTAGACTTGAAATCATTAGTAAATGAAGACTTGTGCTAATCTCAAGTAGATTTTAAATATGCCGAGTTGGATTTTATATAGGCTAAGTATTTGCGAATCTCTTTATTAGAGATTTTAAATTGCAAAGAATAAGAAATGATAGTGTTGATTACGAATTAGGATGCTAAACAAGGTTTATTTGGAAAACTTAAAGGCTTATAAAAATAACTTGTGGTTTTTCTTCCCCGAAGTTCTTAAAATGATTAATCATACGTGTTCTCTTTAATTTTTACAAATTAGAATTTTGCTCTTAAAAGTTTAATCAACATATTTAGAGAAAAAGCTTTATCGATGATAATAGCTAATCATTTGTAAATAAGAATTTTGGTTCAAGTTTATACTTTGGTTTTCTAAAACGAAATTTTTCTATTTGCAAAAATAATTATGTTGTAAAAAATGTTGCAAGAAAAAAAAATGAATGAAAAAATATCATGAAAATATAAAAAAATATATAGTTGGTGAATAAAAAGGATGCAAGTTATAAATCCTTAGTGTTAATAATAATATACAAACTCCATCGCAATAAAGTACATGGGCATTTGTCGGTTCGCTCCCGAAGTAACATCTGAAAAGAAAGGGGAAGGATGTCAAATAGGAATCGTAATCAATAATAATACACGGGCTCTTGTCGGAAGCGTGGCCGATGTGACATCGAAAGAAAAGTGATACTGGTTCCCTACCTAATAATGTAAGATATAATGAATATTAAGTTTCAGATTAGAAATAACTAGTAAAAATTTTCAATTTTTCAAAAACAAAGTTTTCTTTTAAACAACGTTTGCAAAGTCTACAAGGCTTTTTATAATCGGAAGTTTATCGTGCTCGATTATTATTCCCGGAGGGGGTCTCAAAAACTAGAGCAACAGGTGCTATATTTTCTACCACGAAGGTGAAGTTTAGTACTAACATTCGCAACATTTTACACTAGTAAAAACAGGAAACAAATATAGGAAAATCAGAAAAGAGGAAACCTAAGCAAAGCTCTTCTGGCAACAATCTCAGCATGAGAATCATTCAAAACGTCACCGCGAACACTTAAACGCGAACGCCCAATGCACTTTGTCCCCGTCCCCAATGCCACCACTTTCAATTCTACAAAATTAACATCAAATTCTCATTATAAAACTAAACAACTAACTCAATTATATACAATTCAATAAATAGAACATGTAAAAATAGAAAGACCTTGAGAAGGTGAAGAGGTAAGGAATGCGGCTAAAACAGTGACTTCACGGCCTTGTGGCTTTCCTTTTTTAGGAAGACGGTTGTAGGTTGTCAACACGGTTTGTGAGACTTTGTTTCCCCATTGTTTCTTGTTTTCCGGTGAATTCATTGGAGGGAAATTGAGCAAATGAAGGGCGATTGAGTTGAGTGGATAATTGTTGATAAACTTTGTCTCAGCTTTTTATATCACCAAAACGTACACCTTTGGTCCTTTATAAAGAAAAACTTGAACATGACCGGTAATTTTTTTTCACGATAAAAAAAACGGAGTCTTTTGGTAAAGCTGATGTATAGTTACCGGTCATTTTCATATAAACTTGAAAGAATTTCAATGTTGTAACTACTAAGAGATACCTAATTTTCCACAAAGTCATCCGCTTAACCATAAACATAGTTATATGTGTACTCGGCTCATTATCTCATATGTATGTGGGGTATAAAAAACTCAAATCCGAACCTGATTAAGCCTATTGGGGTCAGGTTATTTGGGTTTAAAATTTTATTTAGGTTATTCGGGTCAACTTTAGTAACCCGTATACTAAATAGAATTGGATATCGGGTTGAAAATGTTTGGCTAACTCGGGTTCGAGTCAACTTGATGGACCCGAATATAGATTTTTTTTATTTTTTAGAAATAAATTTATAAATTTTCTATTTAAATAAGTACAAATAGGAATTTTATTACATTTTACTCATGTTTTGGTTGACCCGACTCGAATGGACCCGAACTCGAGTAACCCGAATTCAAATATGGTCGGATTTGGGTATGAAATTTTTACTCTTGACACGAATTGACGCGAACCCGACCAACTCGACCCGATTAACACCTACATATGTGTTGAGGTAAATTTACGTGGGCTGCTTGGGCTTGGTAAAATGACCTCAGCGGTAATGAATATCAGGATCAGCTTGGTTCCTCCGGAGCTTAGTCCCTCGTTTCCTAGCTGAAGAAGCAACTCGAAATTAAGGGTGATAAAAGGTAATTCAAGTGGTCATGAACAAGATGGCAAGGACAAAAATGTAATCTCAAAGCTCTATTGGTCTAGTCAATCAAGGAAGCACACATGGCAAATGAAGAAAGCACAAGGAATGGGTAATCTTGCACTTAAATCACTCAGAGAACAAACACAAACGTCACATCAATGGATTGCCCGCTTGGCAATCCGTGTGAGTGATCACATGATCCAAGGGCCATAATCAACTCTCCAATGATTAGAAGATCGTACGAATATAATTAAAAGGAGCGTGTAGAGCAAGGAAAGGCTAGAAGGTTCGGCTTGTGACTATATATAGCACACTCACTCACACATATTTTATCTTCTTTTTTCCCCTGTTTTTAGAATAGTAGTAGTAAATTAGCTTATGTATTTTCTTTTAAAAATGTAATTTTACTTTTCAAGTGTTTGTAATCTCTTTTTATCAATCATTGTAATTAGTTTTAAAGCATTAATAAGATTTTCATTTTAGTTTCTCAATAAAAAGCTCTCAATCTCTATTTCCTCTCGTATGTTTGCTACTGTACCAAAAGCTTTCATAAGCTCTTTTATAGCTCTCTAAGTCTATAAGCTTAGATATAGCTTAAATAAGTTGTTTAATCTACTTAAACCTTTAAATCAGCTTAAAAACCTAGACTATTTGGACTTATTTAAGCTAATGGAAGGGGATCCAATAATGGAAGGGATCCCATGGACTTTACTGGCTTATCCTTGGATAAGCCAGGGCTGTTGATAAGCTCTATGAGCATATAAACTTCTGTTTAGCTGAAGCCTTTTGTAAGTTTTCATTTATGTTCCTATCTTTAAGTCTCTTAGTGTAGCATTAGCCTAATTGTTCATTTATTGCTTATTTGCTTAACTAGTGGCTTATTTGTGCTTTTCTTTATATTTGTGCTTATTAGTTAAAATGTTTCATCTGTTTTTAGCTTTGTTATTATAGATCTTAGAATTTAATTAATTGTCTTAAAAATCACTAAAAACCAAAAATAGTTAAGCTTAATTATAGATCTTAGATTCTAGCTTTATAAGTTGTTGTTTTATGTTTGTTAAGCCTTTTATAAGCTATTTACTATCTGGTAATAAGGTTTTGTTAAATGGATTTCAAACTTTGCTAGTTTAATCAAAATCTGTCAAGTAATAAAGGGGTGTTTGGATTAGTCTTGTTTGACCTCAAATAGTCAATGTAACTTGGTAAATTCACTTTGGTTAGTTGGATATCCATATTTGATAAGGTTTTGAGAAGGTTAGAATGATTAGTTAGTGTTTAAAAACATTTTGAGGCTTAATATCTTTGAGTCAGCACCAGGGGAGGTTTCTCTCTTAAATTTTTGAGTAAGTTTTTGATCCAAGCCTTATAGGCTTGGTATTTGCTTGATAAGTAATTAGACACACTCATTGAGTGTGTTTAATGCAGGTTTGACCATCTTGGTCACCTGCAAGTTGTTTTTACCCAATTTGCAAATTACATCAGCAGTAGTAACAACAGTTACTACTGTTCTCTTTTTCAAAAGCTTTAAAACTAGTTTTAATAAAAGTTAGACTTTAGAATTCAGTAGAGAGTTAGATTACATATAGGTTAATATAGATTAAAACTTGTTTTCTCATTTCTTGCTTATTTTCTTAAGTACATTTGCTATTAAAGTTCATATAAAAAACTCAAAAAGCCAAAAACAGTAGTAACTAGAAGTAGCTTTTAATCTTAGATTTTTAGCTTGTAGGGTTAAGTTTTATGGATTATAATCATAGTTGATAAGTTGTTAGTCTAGTTTACAAAAGCTCAGTTTCTATCTTGGCTTATTGAGAAATTGAGCTTAAGTTGTTTTTGAGCTTTTCGTGCTTATCTCTGAGTTTGCTCTTTTGATCATTAAATTTAGGAGTCTTATAATGTTATTTGTTAATTTAGTTTTCATCATTAGCTTTTACAAGTTATAAGCTTTCAGGAACAGTTTTTAGTTTAAAAATTGAGCTTAATTTGAAGAGTGTGCAAGGAAATAAGTAAAAACAAGCTTTTTGGCCTTCAAAAGACCACTTTCTGTAAGCAGATCTTCATAAGCTCTTTAAGAGCTTAATTTTGGTTTTCAGCTAGTGCTGTTTTTATTAAAAGTGCTTAAAAAGTGTCCTCTTTAAGCTTGTATTTTTAGTTTTTGAAAATATAAAAAATTGCAAAAAAAGGTTGTATACCAACCTTGAACCCGTGACCTCTAACTCAAATGCCCAATGCCTTAACCAATTGCTTCAATAGCTCATCCGTTTATTCTTTTCCCCATTTAATTGTTAACCACACTTTGGGCTTAAGCCCATTTAAATAAGCCGTAGCTTATTGTTGCTATTTAGGAGCTTATTTGTTTAGCTGGTAGTATTTTCTTATTTTTCCCTTAAACTTTGTTGCATTTTAGACGTTTCCTAAATTTTTCGTATTTTTCCATCTAATAGATCATTTTTAATAATTTTTCATAGGTATTAATTTTCAAAAATAGATAAAAAAATAGTAATAATTTTTAGAAAATTTCAAAAAAATAGTTTTTAGTTTTAGAAAAATTACTTTTAGGTTTACATTCAGAAAAATCATTTTCAACACTTTTAGATTTTAATTTTCATTCTTGAGCTTTTATTTTTAATTTCAAAAATAGGATTTTAATTTTAAAAATAGTCAAAAATAGTTTTCTGAGTTTTTATGTTATTTTAGACTTTTCTAAGTTTAAAAATCATTTTTCTTAATTTTTAGGACTTAATTTGCTATTTTTTTTATTTAATTAGATTAAAATAGTTTTTAATTCATAATAAATTCAAAAATAATCAAAAAAATATTTTTCTTTTTCTTAAAATTTTATTTAGTCTTATTTTAGGTTTAGAAATTTTGTTTGCATTTTTAGGAGTTAATTTTAGTGTACTTGCTTATTTGTCGCGTTTTATTTGTTCCCGTTAATTATCTTAGTTCATTAATTGCTTTTTAATTGCTTATTTTAATTGTGTTTTTTATTGGTAGTTATAGATAATCAAAAATATTGATCCAGTTTGTGAACAAGTTGGGGTGGCTCATGGATTGGCCAATTATCACCATAATGATTGAACAAGATTTACATTTTCTACCCCCCTTCACTCTATAAAAGCACACGCCACCCCTCTATTTGGGAGGAGAATTATTATTTTTCTTAGTTTTGGTTCTTAAAGTTTTTAGCTTTTTAATGTCTTATTTTAGCTTATTTTTATTTTCTGGCTTATTGTACCTGCTTAATTCAACAACTTATTGAGATTTTGTAATAAAATAATTTGAAGTTTATTGAAGAATACGGTTTGCTTAATTTTTATTTTGCTTATTTGCTTATTTAAGTTGCAAAGTTATTGTTGATATTAAATCTTATTTGGTTCTAGTTCCAGCTTATTTCGAATGTTTATAAGATGTTGAAATTCAGTTGGTCTTGTTTAAATAATAGCTTATGCTCGATTCGAATGCTAAAAAGGGTGTCATGAGTCTTCTACTCGGCTTATTCTTTAAGTCTTGAGCACCCTTATTTTCGAGAGCTTATTATTTAGTTTAGTAGATCTAAAAGCTTTTTAGTAGTTAAAGTTTTCAATGGCTTATTTACTTTTAGATCTAGTTTATTAAATAGTTTTAAAAGTAGCTTATTAGATTAAATCTAGTTTTGTTTTTACAAATTTAGTTTTTAATTCTAGCTTATTTTTCTTAGATCTAAATCCTTAAATATACCCGATCCGAGTTCACTTGATTGAACACCTTAGTTTCGGGTGGATTTAGATTTAAAGTTTTCATCTTTTTATTAGCTTATTTTGTTCTAACTTTTCATGTCTTATTTCTTATTCCATCCTTCTACATCTAAGGCCGGAGCTTAAGGGTCTTATAAGGTTGATAAATAGATAAAGTTTTGATCTTTATAGTTTTTATGAAAGTAATTAGTAGATAAAGTTGACACCTTTATTAGCTAATTAGTGAAGTAAAAGCTTTAAAGTGATAAACTTATTTGTTTATTAAGTTTGTAAGATCGGGTGTTTTTATATCATTGCGGTTCTTCATTCGGTTACCCTTTTTCCCTTTTTAATACTAGTAGTTTAGAATTTTTAGCTTAAAATGTTTATGTTTGATCTTATGATTGTTGCTAGTTTATTTGTTATGATTAGTGAGTAGTTCATTTGTGCTTGCTAAGTGATTAGTGATTTGAAATTTAGGTGCGGGTTTAAAAAGGTTTAAAAAATTAATAGTCATTAGAATTTTCCAATTTACATACCGTAATTTACTTTTAATGCAATTTAAATACTTGTCATTTATTTTAAAAAGCACTTTACTTTACTTGTCAATTATTTTGAAAAAGCATTTTACTTTACTTGTCATTTAATTTCTTGAAATTTGTTTTCGAAGGATTTTAATTCGTTAAACCTAAAACCCGCACTTAATGAACATTTCACGTCACTTAGCAAGCATTTTCGTCATTTATATCTTTTAGATCAATTTTAGTATAATCTTGTAGTTTTTAATCTTAAAATTAATATTAGTTTAAAAATAGTTTAAATCCAAAAGTTTAGTTTCCCTTTTATATGCTTTCCCTTTTAGTAGATTTAGAAAACCAAACCCAAAAACTTAAGTGATAATCAAGCTCGATTTACAACTTGAACGTAGATTTCCATTCACTTCTCGCCGAGGAAACGACCCGGGAGGTTTTTGATAATTGCTTTGGTTAAAAGCGATTTTCTAGAACCCGACGGAAAATACTTACTATACTATTATTGATTATCCTCCTTATTATTACGTATTTATATATTATATATATTTATATGTATTGATTTGGACGGATCAATTTTTGGCGCCGTTGCCGGGGAGAGGTGTAGCGATTTTTACGGGATTGTTCGTGTTCGAGCCTTGAAGATCCTTTCTTCGGACATGATCAATTTTTGGCGCCGTTGCCGGGGATCGAACCCGGGTCACCCGCGTGACAGGCGGGAATACTTACCACTATACTACAACTGTTTCTATCCTTATTAGTACGTATCTATATATATATATATTATATACGTGTAGTTCGGACGTGATCAATTTTTGGCGCCGTTGCCGGGGAGAGGTGTAAGTGCGATAGTTTACGGATTGTTTGTGTTCACGCCATGAGATCACTATATTCGGAAAGTTTATTTTCACCCCCCCGTTCTTATAAAAATATAAAAATCCAAAAATATTTTTATTTCCATTTTATTTTATTTTATATAAAAATTAAAAAAAATATATATATATATATATATATATATATATATATATATATATCCTTAAAAAATATATAAAAATAAACAAAGTTGGTAAAAGAACACCAACAAATAATACCTTCAATTGAGGTATTATCATAAATAAGTTCCGGTGAACTTGAAAAGTTCCCAAATCGAACCAAAGATTCAAAAACTTGCCATTTGTGTCACTTACGAAGTACGGCTCACCTTGAAAAGCAATTTTTGAGAGCTACCGTGAAGTAAGTTGATTATTTGGTTTTAAGTTGTCTTTCGTGTATCCGTTTAAAATAAATTGTTAAAAAAAAAAAAAAAATATATATATATTTTTCTTCTTATTTTTATGTATCATTTTCAAAAACTAAAAATATTCTCCTTTATCCTCTTATCCGTTTAATTCTTTTCTTTAACCCTCTATTTGTTTAATTCTTAATGTCGACATTCGGATTTTATCCGTGTTATAATTGTGGAAGGACAAACGAATTCCCACAATGCCCGTGTTCGATTTGTGAGATGTGCGGTTTTTACCTTAACAACGGAGATTGTCCTAATTGTAATCCGACTCCGAATTTTTTCGACAACCCTCCGAATTTCTCCAACCCACATCAACAATATTCGACATATTTTTGTAATAATTGTGGTAACAATCATTACGACGGTTTCGATTGTCCATCACGTGTCCCGTTTAATTCTGAACCGGAACCGTGTAACAATCAAAACTTTAGTGATAATTATGAACCATATGATTTACAAAATGAATGTCAATATATTTGTTGTAAATGTGGAGGTCCACACGACAGTTTCCAATGTACACAATTATGGTGCGATAACGATGAGCCTATTTGCGAATATTGCGGGGGATATCATATGGATTATCAATGTACTCAACCCTCCGAAGAAATAGATAAAATCATTCAAAGGACGCAAGAACGTGGAATTGAGATTTGTCGGCAAAACGAAGAGCTAAATCGAGTACATGAGGAAACGATGCAAATGTTGCGAAAATTGATTAAAGTTCAAGATGAGAAACGAATCGCCATAGAAAAGGAGGCCGCGGAGTTAGAAGCTAAACGTAAAAGTCAAGAGTGTAACATTCCGTATTTCAGGTCATTTACGATGTCATATATTTTACTAATAATTTTTTTTTTTCGTATGCATTTACTTTTAATTATAATCGTTACGTTAAATCGCGTAAGCTAAAAATTAACAATCAACGTAA
>BQNB010022314.1:3055-63148 GCA_026074375.1 Tanacetum coccineum | reverse complement strand
GCCGCCGAAACGATAGCTTATTTTGGTCATTTTGGATAGCGTTATCCTCGAAAATAGCAACAAAACATTTGGCTAATAATGTTTCCTCTGATAGTGACCAACGAGTGGCCTTTAAGAATGCCTCGGTTGCCGTTCTGGTTGTGGTTGTGGTTGTGGTTGTGTTGGTTGTGTTTTTTTTTTTGTAAAAAGATTTTGGTGGTTGTGTTTTTTGTTGTAAAAAGAATGTGGTGGTTGTTGTTAAAGTTGTTGAAATTGTTGTTGTTGAGGAAAATCATGTTGTTAAATATTATATTGTTCGGTTGCGTATTGTGACATGGTATATTGGCTACCAAACGAAGCAAATTGGAGTTGTGACGAATATTGAATTTGTGGATAAATATGTAATGGGATTTGACGAAGATCATGAGTTTTGATGTTGCGACATTATGATAAAGTTATTGATAAAAGCATTATTTGAGTGACTAATCGTTGTGATTTGGTAAAGAAATAAAAGTGAAATAGAAATGAAACGGAAATGAAAGTTTGTTGTATGAAAAAAATGATTGTCTTTAAAATTATTATTTTATATATGAAAAAAAAATTAGAAAGTAGCCGTCGGATGGCCCAGGGTCAGGTTTTTAAAAAAAAAAACGAGTAAAGGTATTTTGCAAAGTAAAAATAACCAGTATTTTTTGTGTGTTTTAAATATCCGACGTCAACTTTATTAATAAAATGTATTTTGCAAAAATACTTTTATTAAAAAGGAAAAAATAATATAGATTGGTAAAAAATGGTTAAGAATACGTCGAATTGTGTATACGAATTGCATATATTGCATTCACAAACAGGCTGTCTTATTTACCCCTCTAAAACTGTGGACCCTGTATTCTCTATTTGAACCCCCAAGCTGGGTTATTTGGACCCCAAGTATGCTGTGACCTGGTCAATATAAACCCAACCAGACCAGTCCATCCTCTTGATTCAGGGAATTTTTCTTTGAGCTTTTCAAAAAAAAAAAAAAACTCTTGGAACTATAACAAAATGGAGGTACAGTATGGAAACATTTCAGGGGATTGATTTTCAAAGAAAATCCGTTACACTTTTGTTATGGAAAACAACAAACAGCTGGAAACGGTGGTCACTTCAATTGACAGGTCATGCCTTCGCGATCTAATGAAGATCGTATGCGCTCGAGACACTACAGGAAAATGAATGTCTTCATTCTGGTGAGGTTGGACCAGGGACGTGGGTCCTCAACAAGGCTGTTTTTTTGCAGGCAATAGCTGCACAAGGAAAAATGTAATCCGCAACAAAGGGCAAAACATGACCGTTGATCAATTTCTGGTCAGTAGTTGTGCCGGTATCTCGATCACGAGACTAATTGTGGGAGTTATTGAGTCGTCACACTTGTCCCAAAAGACGATTATGGTCCTGAACTTAATCAGATCAGCCGTTTATTAAGGGTTAGTTTTTTAATTTGTCAATAATTTATTTTATAACTTTTAAATTTGTCAATAAATTATTTTTTTATTGATTAAACATGAACATACGTGAATAATCCTAAACCAACACTAATTCCTGCAAAAATTAAACAAACTGCTGAACAGAGGTAACTTTTGGACCCGATTTTTTTTCGTTTTACGGTTCTATAGTTTTAGATTTGAAGGTTTTTCAAGTCTCAATGTGTGTTGGAAGGTAAATAAAAATGGGGTTTCGTTAGGATGATTTCGGGTGGGTATTATTTGATACGAAATAGAAAGGAAGAGAGCGGGTATGTTTCAAGGGTCCGAAAAAGGATTCAAACAAGGTTTTTTTGTCCAATAAAGGCTCGCGAAAGGATTTTTAAGGGTTCAAAAGGGTAAAAAGGCTGCGTCACAACATTCGAGGAAGCTGTAGAGTTTTTTTTAAGGAATATGATAAACATAGTTATTTCCTTTGAAATAGTTTTTAGAAAATAGTTTTTAGACTATTATAAAGGAATTTGATAAACATAGTTATTTCCTTTTGCTAATATGTTTATCATAACCTCCTGAAAATATATATCTTTTGAAAAAATTTGGGTTGGTATACTAAAGCAAAGATAAGACAAAGTATCGAAATTATTAACTCTCAATTATATATAGTAAATTAAGTTCATGTGCCACTCAAGATAATACTAATTATACTCTTTTATTGTGATCCTTTGTAGGCTGAAACTTTGCATTACTTGAATCCGAAAGTTCATGAGAATGATGGCAAATCAGAGAAATAGCATGGTTTCACATATTTCATTTTCTTCTTGTTTCATACCTCGGATTGAGGTTTTGTGTGTCCAATTTCATTGTTGACGTTTACGTGTTTTATTTCATTAATTTGTGTGTGATGTTGCAACTATTTCTTGTTTTGTATAAATTATGCTCCCTCCATCTTAAATTTATAGTCTCTTATTTAATTTCGGGTTGTTACAAATTTTGTCCCCTTCCAAATCTAATTGTGAATAATGCAACAAGTAAAACATATAGCATCAAACGATACTAAGAATTACAAACGTCGGTTAAAGCTTTTAATAATTGCTCAAGAGTAAAACTGTTATTCTGCAAAAAGTAAAAAGTATTATAACCAATTATTATGTTGCTTATTTAAACTGTGTTTGGTTTTTTTGTCGTAACAATTTTATTTTCGAAACCAAAGGTAGTTATATTTTAATATTGTACTAAGTTACTTGTAATATTAAAAGGTCAATACTGTAATTAGTTAACCTAAATTATAGGACTAAGGCCGACCGGAATACTTAATTAGTGCAAAAACATTAAAACCATTCGCTATTGCAAAAAGGTGAGAGTCTTGTGATCGCCCTTCGTTGCTTTTTGTCGCCCCGAGAAAAATGTGTATTCGTTGGGAATCATAACACAGTAGTTCAACATGCCCTTGTCTTCATTGCTTAGTGCTCGCTTTTGTCGCTTTTTCGAATGTTGTAGTAGAAAAACAATAACACTCAATGTATAGAAGTTGTGATGGATCCGACCAAGGATGCGTTTTACATTTTGGACTGTCGTCGGCCGTGACACAGTAATCACGCACTGTTTTGACATGATGTTTAGAGCGGAAAAGAATCCACCAAACACGCTTAAAATTAAAACACCCTCTTTCGTTAACCTCGCGGTGACAGTGATGAGATACTTCATTTTTTTCCAATTTAATGATCATCACATCCTTTGCTTTAGTCATCTCGTACATTTCTTGAGCAGATTCCCATTTTAGCCTTAGTTTATTTTGTACACTCCCCCACCCCTCAAATCTTGTGAGTTACTCCATGTGGCCTCAGACATCATTTCCCGATTTGGTTATTTTAGCTTCGTTGTTTGCCGGGAGACGTGGTCTCGAATCATCTTCGAGTAGCTAGGTGAATTTGGGGTCATCATGCGGATTAACAGGTTCGCCCGCATCCCATTTGGTGTGTTGTCTGAAGATATTCCATGGCCCTTCCTGAGGAATGGTTTTCCACCCCTCTCGTCGCGAGACGTCGCCTTACAAAGTTGCAAAATATCTACCTCCTTTTCGCCACTTCTACTCAAACGTTTTTTACGCTTGTAGATAGAGTTGAAATTTTGGCAATTATCGTCCAACGTTGCACACCCCCTTGGTATCACATTCTTGTTACGTTGTGTTGGATCACGTTTGTTGAAATCCAATAGAACCCGGTGCCTAAATGACGGAAAAGCAACAAAACGTTCGACAAATAATGTTTTCTCTTCTTGCGACCAACGAGTTGTCTTTGAAAATGCCTCGATTGTGGTTTTGGTTATGGTGGTGCTTGTGTGGTTTTTTTTATTAGCATGGTGAAACTTTTGCCTTTTCATCACCACCTCTTGACTTCTTGGGTTTCTTGTGGTGGTTGTGGTTGTGGTGACGGCGGTTATTAGCATGGTGAAACTTTTGCCTTTTCATCACCACCTCTTGACTTCTTGGGTTTCTTGTGGTCGGGTTTTGGAGGTTGTGTGGTTTATGGTTGATTTGTTTATCGTGGTTCATTGGTGTGGTTGTGGTGTTTGTCGATTGGGTGTTTGTGGTTTTGGGTCTGGTGTTGGTTTTTGTTCGTGTAGAATGTTGGTCTGTGTGTGTGTTGGTTGTGTGGATGTGTTAGTACTGGGGTCTTGGTTGTGGTGGTTTTGTGTATGTGTTGGTTTGTTTGTTGGTTGTTTGTGGTTATGATGTATTTGTTGGGGTGGATGGTGGGTTTGTTGTGTTGTTGGTTGTGGTTGTTTGGTTGTTGGGTGGTGGCTTGATTTGTGGTGCATCATGGTGGGGGTATGGCTGATGTGTTCTTGGTTGTGGTTTTGTTCGTGGATTGGTTTATTTGGTTTTGTGGGTGGTTTGGGAATCTGATGTGCATGTTTGGTTGTGGTGTGGTGTGTTTTTTTGATGTTGGTTTATTATGGTTTTTTCTTGGGGAGCTAGTTTTTGGTGTTGGTTTGTTGCTCTTTGGTTGCGGTGTTGTGTGGTTTTTGTTCAGTGGTGTGGTTTTGGTTGTTGAAGTGGTATTGGTGGTGGGTTTTGGGTGGTTTTTGTAGTGATAGTGTTGGTGTCGGTCATTTGTTTGTTATGTTTTGGTGTTTGGTATTGTTTGTGTGGGTATTTTGGTTTTGAACTTGTTTTTTTTGTGTTGGTTTTGGGTAGTTATGTTTCAGGGTTGGTTGTGTTTTGGTGTATTTATTTCTGTGGAGGTTGGTTCTAGTGTTCTTGGTTGTGGGGTGGTCGGCTAATGGTTGTTTGTGTGATCTGTTTTTGATGGGATGTTTTTCGGTTTGATTGGTTGGTTGAGTTTGTGATGGTGGTTTTGGGTGAATTTGGTTATTTAGTGGGTTATTGGTTTAGTGGATCTGTGGTTTGTTGGTTTAGTGCTGGTTGGTGTTTGGGTGTTGGTAGCGTATTTGTGGTGTTGTATTGGATCTGTTTGTGTGTGGCCTTAGGGTTTTTGCCTGTTGGTGTATAGACTGGTTTTTTGTTTGGTCTTGTTGACTGTCTGTGTTTGTTGATATTTTGGTGTGATTTTGTGTGGTTTGTTCTGGATTTGTGCTGTGTGTTGTTTAGGTGTGGGATTTTATTTTAGTTGGGTTTGTTGTTGGGTTTGGTGTAGGGTTTTGTGGGATTGCCTTGAAGGTGTGTGTGTGTTTAAGTGGTTTGGTGTGTGGTCGTGTAGTTTTGTAGGTTTGGGTTGTTTGTATGTTCGGAATGGTTGGTTCGTGGTGTGTTGGTTTTTGGTTTTGTTGTTGGTGTTGGGTGGGGTGGTTGTTTAGTTTGTGTTGATTGGTTTCGTTTGGTAGTGTGCTTGTTGTTGGGGTTTTTTGGTGGTAGGGTGTTGAGCTGTTTTGTTTTGGGGGTTTGTGGGTTAGGTGTGGTGGTTAGATTTTTGTGGTGTATTTGGCTTGTTTCGTTTTGGTAGTTTGTGTCCTTATTTTGTTTGGGTGGTAGGTTTTGGTGTTGTGGTTTGTTGTTTTTTGGTGCTGATTGGTGTGGTTCTTTGTGTGTATATTGTAGTTTGTGTGTGTACTTTTTATAGTGTTGATGTTTTTTCTTGGGTTTGTGGCTGTTGAGGTTGTTGCTTGGGTTGATTGGGATTGGTGTGTGTTGTTGTTTTGGTGGTTGGTAGGTTTGGTTGTACGGTTGGTTTTCTTCGTTGGTTTGTTGTGTGGTGGTTTTGTTGTGTGGTGTTTGTACTTGTTTTTGTCTGGATGTTGGCTGTTGGTTTGGTTGGTTGTGTTTTTTAGATTGTTTTGAGGATTTGGTTATGGGGTGGGGGTGAGTGGTGATTTTTTGTGTTTCGTGTAGTTTTGCTGTTGGTTTTGGTTTTTCATGGGTGTTAGTTGAGTGTCTGTTGTAAGGTTGTTGTTTCTTTATTGTGATTTTTGGTTTTTTTGGATGTGGTTGTATGATGTGATTGTGATTGTATCGGTTGATGGTTGTTGTGTGTTTGGTGTTTGTTTGGGGTTGGTTTTGTGTTTGGGTTGGGTTCTTGGTTGGTTTGGATTGTGGTGTGTGGGGTGTGGTATGTTGTTTACGAGGTTTGTTTCTGGTTGGTTATTGTGGTTTGGTTGGTTGCTGTTATGTGTGGGTTGCGGTTTTGGTTATGGTGTGTATGATTGTGAATCTGTTTTGGTATATTGTGTGTTGTATGTTGGGGTGGTTGGAGTTGTGTGCGGTTAGATTGTGTTTTTAGTGATGTTGGTTTTGGGGGTGTGTGGTTCTGACTTCTTAGCATGGTGAAACTTTTGCCTTTTCATCACCACCTCTTGACTTCTTGGGTTTCTTGTGGTGGTTGTGGTTGTGGTGACGGCGGTGGTGCTTTTGTTTGTTTTATTAGCTTGGTGAAACTTTTGCCTTTTCATCGCCACCTCTTGACTTCTTTTGTTTCTTGTGGTGGTTGTGGTTGTGGTGACGGCGGTGGTGCTTTTGTTTATTTTCGTGAAAAGAGTTGAGGTGGTTGTTGTTAAAGAAAATTACGTCGGTAAGTTTCATATTGTGCGGCTGTGTATTGTGGCATAGTATATTGGCTCCCTAACGGAGCAGATTGGAGTTGTGACGAAGATATTGATATTGCTGAAGTACGTGTAGCAATATTTGACGAATATGATGAATCTAGATGTTTCGCTGTTCCGAAAAGATTATTGATAAAAAAAATCTTTTGGGTGACTATTTTTTTTATTTGGTAACAAATGAAAATGTAAGTTTAGATTGTTTGGAAAAATGGTTCTGTTTGCGGTGACTCCACGATAACATTGTCTATGTCAGCATAACGCAGCTCCCCGCCATCATAACCGATGCTCTTATTGCCATTCTTCAATTATTAATGAAAAGTAAATAACCATGAAATTTGTGTGTTTTAAATATGCGACATCAATTTTATTAAAAATGTATTTTGCAAAATACTGTAATTAAAAAGAATTAAATGACACAAATTGGTAAAAAAAAATCGTTAAGAATACGTCGAATTGTATGCATTTCTTTCACAAACAGACAAAAGCTGTCTTATCTGCCCCCTCTAATATTGTGAACCTTATTTTCTCTATCTGAACGCCCAAGCTGGGTTATTTGGACTCCAAGTAATATGTGACCTGGTCTATATAAACCAAACCAGTCCATCCTCTTCGATTCAGAAATCTCTTGAGCTTAGTTAAAAAAGAAAAAAACTATTTTGAAACTTATCAACTTAAATGGAAGTTCCAGTTTGGATAACATGTTCAGGGGATTTTGATTTCAAAGGAAAATCCGGTTCCACTTTTGGTTTTGGAAAAACACAAACAGGTTGGGAGCAGACATTTTGGTTAAAACTAGTTTCACAACAATAACAACTAAATTGGTCTCTTGAATTAACAGGTCAGCCGTTGCGATCTAATAGAGATCATACAGCGCTCGAGAACTACAGGAACGAATGCTTCCGTCATGGTGATGTTGGACCAGGGACGTGGGCTCTACATGGCTGTTTTGCAGGCCAAGCTGCTCAAACAATGGTTCCACAACAAAGGACAAACCAGGACCCTGATCAACTTTTGGGTCAGCTAGTTGTGCCGGTATTCGCTCAAGGGACACTTGTGGGAGTTATTGAACTCGTCACACTTGTCCCAAAAGAGGATTATGGTTATGATCTTGATCAGATCAGCCGTTTATTGAGGGTTAGTTTTTTTTATTTGTCAATAATTTATTTATTTTTATGAGAAATGATGCAACTACACAAACTTTACAAAAAAACTTCGACACAATGATGTGGCGAATGATATATAGATGGTAAAAATAAGAAAGCGAAACTATGATACAACATGATTGGTCCATCACAATGGTCACCTCATTGTGTGGGAGTTCTTTTATAAATATTATGTGAATGCAACATTTTCCATTTTTTATTACTTTAAGATTGATTGAAATAGTCATCTTTTTATCAAATATTGATAAAATGAACCCAAAAAATCTAAAGTAACCACTAATCCTGCGAAAAGTTAACAAAACTGAAGGCGAAACTTTTAGAACAGAATTTCAGTTTACGGGTTCTAAAGTTTTAGATTTGAGGTTTTTCAAGTTTAATTTTGGTTGAAGTTTGAATGGCTATTTGAAAGAATTCAAAACAAGGTTATTTTGTCCAATAAAGGTTCGCGAGAAGATTTCTAGGGGTTCAAAAGGGTAAAAAACAGGTCCACAATTGTGAAGATACGGTCTTACATGGCTGCGTCACAACATTTGAAGAATCTGTTTGACTTTTTTTTTAAGAAATTTGATAGACATAGTTATTTCCTTTCAATAATAACGATTGCGATATACCATTCTTTCCCCAATTGTGTTTACTTTTTCTTAAATGCGCTAATATGAGACGGAGTTAGTATATTTTTTGAAAATTTATAGGTTGGTTTTCTAGAGCAAAGATAAGGCAGGCAACTTATCTAAATTATTAACTCTTAATTTTATACTGTACTAAAATAAGTTCATGTGCCACACTCAAGATTATTGATATTTAATTATACTCTTTTATTGTGATCCTTTGTAGGCTGAAAACTTGCATACTTGATCCGAGTTTCATGAGAATGATGGCAATCAGAGTGTTTATCAGAGAAATAGCATGATTTACTATAATTCATTTTTCTTGTTTCACACCTCTGATTTATGTGTTTTATTTCATTATTTTGTATGTGATGCTGGAACTGTAATTTGATTTTGTTATTTTGTATGTAACGTTGCAACTATTTTCTTGTTTCGTATAAATTCTACTATCTCCGTCCTAAATTAATAGTCTTTTTTTTTTGAACGGCAAATGGAATTTTATTAAAAAAGGGCTAGAAAGAAACTAGCAGACGAAATACACGCAAAAACGATCCAACAAACAAAGAACGAAAAGGAACAGAAAAGAACCTCTAACGGAAACGAACTCTCGCAAACAACCAAAGGCATATTAGAATAAGAAGAATATCCACCATGGCGCAACTGGAATTAACTCCCCTAATTAACGAAACCGAAACACAAGAGGCAATTATACCAAAAAAATCGATCTAAACACAACATCCTTTGTTTGTCTCGATAAGGCATTATGAAGAAGAATAGCTTCATATCGTTGCATAATAACTCCAAATCTGTAGGAATCGTAGGATAATTATACTATCCACGAACGTAGTTGCATACGAGAGTGAACAACGTGTATATTTCCATTGGGTCTTATAGCTCATCGTTTACAGAATCTATTTCTATATCACTAGTTAGAGGACCAATATAATCAATCCCTACGAAAGAACCAGGACTCAACAGCAATATTTAAGTCATTACCTGGAGGGGTAGAGGGAAGGCGCAAAGATGGAGTCTTTTTTCGAGAGCAATAACTGGCGTAACCATCAGAATTGTCATCAGTGGTAACATTTACCACAATCTCCCTGAGAACTGAACTCAGAAACTCACCAGAATCATCTATGCCAAATCTTGTCATGCAATTCCTAATCCACCCTTCCATTATACTAGACGAAATCATCTACGATTCCGCTTCTTCAACAGGAGTCCAGACAAGGATCACTTTCCACCCCTTTAGCCTGAACTCTTCCTCTACACACAAAACCCGACTGAAGGCGACCAACGAGAATCATGTTAACTTTCTTAGGGGCAATCTTGAATCAAAATATCGACATCCAAATGCCTCCTCATTTTTCCAAACTTTCATCCAAATAGGACCCTCTGCATCCTTCCATTTCCAGAGGATTAGACTCGAACATTGACTCCATCTGATTCAATATTGGAGCGCTCCATTTGCAAATCAGTAAAGCGATAATACGATAAGTCCGATCTTCGTTCTGAAACTTTAAAGGTCTCATATCACACGATGTAAAGACGCTGTCAGGACACCCAAACGCTTACCATGAGCATTGTCATCACTTACCATATCGTAAATCACGCTGCTTCCCCACCGACACGACCAACTTCGTAAATACATTGGCGCCATTGATGCCTATGGCAGACACACTCAGGTCTATCCAAACACCTCTTGTCATTGGAATAAATCATGAAGAACCATCTTTTTTGAATCTAAATATCTCTTTAAACGCTCTTTGAAGTCTTGACGCTTTCACACTTGATCCAGCAATATTTAAATCATTACCCGGGGGTGTAGATGGAGGCGCAATGATGGAGTCTTTTTCAGGAGCAATAACTGGCGTAACATCCTCATTATCATCAGTGGTAACATTACCACAATCACCCTGAGAATGAACTCCAAGAATCTCACCAGCATCATCTTCCAAATTCTTTTCCATGCAATCCTTAATACACCCATCATTATACAAGACCGAATCATCACGAATCTCGCCTTCTTCAAAGGAGTCCACAAGATCACTTTCCACCCCACGAACATCCTCCTCTCGCAAAACCCGACTAGAAGGCGACACCGAATCATTGTTAACATTCTTAGGGGAATCTGAATCACAACTATCGACATCCAAATGCTCCTCATTTTCCAAACTTTCATCCAAACTAGGACCCTCTGCATCCTTCCTTTCCAGAGGATTAGACTCGGAATTGACCTCCATCGATTCAATATTGGGCGCCCAATATGCAAACTCAGTAGCGATAATACGATAAGTCCGATTACGATATGAAACTATAAAGGACTCTATCACACGATGTAAAGACTCTGTAAGGACACAAACCTTCCCATGAGACATTGGTCCATCACTTACCATATCCGTAAACACGCTGCTTCCCCACCGACCACCCAACTTCTTATAAACCTCTGGAGCCCATGATGCCAATGGCAGACCCACCAGGTCTATCCAAACACATCTTTCATCTGGAATAAAATCGTGAGAAACATCTTTGAACTCCAAAAATATCTCTTTTAACGCCTTTGAAGTCTTGACGCTTTCCACTTGATCCATAGAGTCGAATTCCAACCAAACCCAACGTCCCCCAACATATCTAAGACCAACATCATCGAATCCCTCAGAAGACATATGTTTTAGAAGCTCTGAAATGACACTTAAATCTTTAACTTTAGCAAGAATACTACGCTCCATACCATCCAAATCAATACAATCGTCTACCGAGATAGACATCACCGCTTCATTACCCGCTTCCTTATATACCTTGTTACAATCCGACACCCCCACAGATTCTGCTCCAGCATTACTTGTACCGTATTTGCCCGACATGTCCACTGATTTGTTGCCCAGGACCGCTTTAGCATACGAGTTAAAAGACTGAAAAACATTTTCGTTGATACTAACAGATTGAGAGTTCGAACCTACACTGGGTTTGCCGTCCCCAGAACGTTCCACAGGTCTATTATAAGTTCGACCATACTTCGCCACATCGGCAAATAAATGAAAACCACCCATCCATGCCGTTCTTAGATTGGAAACTAACTGATTGATATCATTAACGTTTATAAAACGTACAAAACCAAATCGATGACCCGATTTGGATCTCTTTGCAGCTATGTAAACATCGATCACCACACCCCATTTGTTACAAATATCCCAAAGATCTTGGACCGACGCATTCCATGGGATATTAGAAACAAAGATTGATGAAAACGACTTATGTTCCTCACGAAAATTAGGATGGGATTTGTTGGGAATACCTTTGTTACGTTGCTCTTGACGACGATTATTATCGAGATGATCGTTCCTTTTGCTTTCTGAATAATTATTAGATCGGTGACCCATGGCGGCGGCGGCTACCCATGGTTGAGATCCCTTTATTTTTGGATCTGGTCTAACCATTCATCGGTTTCAGTCAAATGTGATTAACTTATATAATGTGATTAACCATTCATCGGTTTCAGTCAAATTAATAGTCTAGTCTATTTTGAGTTGTCTAAAAATTATTGTTCATTTTCAAATATAGTTGTGAATAATATAGCAAGCTAAATATATGTAGTACCAAACGATGCTAAGAATTACAAACTTCAATCAAAGCTTTAAATAATTGCTTTAGGGTAAAAATATTGTATTATTATGCAAAAAGTAAAAGAGAAAACTTGTAATTATTATAATAGTGTGTTTTTTTGTCTTGGTAACTATTATTTTCGAACACAAGTATATTTTAGTATTGTACTAGGTTACTTGTAATATACTAATGGCCTGGTTGGATGTCTTATAAGTTATAATTCCGTCATCATTTGGTTATAGGTTCTTAAAAAAAAGCTCGAAAGTCATTATTAGGTGTAAAAGAGATGTAATAAGCCAGGGGTGAAGCTAGTAGGATAGTGGGTGTTAAGTCACCCCTAATAATCCCATTTGATTCATTAGTTATTCGGTTAAATAGCTAGTTTTTTCAATAATTTTTGCACTCAAACCCCCTTAATCCATATAGATATGTTGATTAATTTTCAAAAACAAACTTAATCATAATAGTGTCAGATTGAATCATGGTTTGAAAAAGAATCATAAACACGTCATTGAGCGATATTTTTCACTATAATTTTTACGTTAATTTCGGCCCAACTTTGTTTCTACTTCAATCTGATATCCCTTCTCCACAACATACAACCAGAAAAATGAAAATAAATAAATATACAGTTTTTAACAGATTTGAAAGCAAGTTATGTTTAATTATCATTTCTATTAAGGCTAGTAATCCAAAGGCCAAGCCGGGTCACATTATATATGAGAATGAGAAGAAAGAAAGGTGGTCGGTTGATGAAGTCCGTGGGGACTACCGTGAGAAGCTCATAAAAGTTACTAAATGGTCTCATTCATGACCAGAAAAAAAAAAGCATAAAGAAACCAAAATTTAGTCTGGAACCAGCACAGTAAACACATACCAGATGTTTGAGATGTGCTTCTAGTTTCTCCTGCGTTTTTCAGGTGAGGTCCCACCAACTCTCCTTTTCCGATTACTAGACTTAGGTGACCTATTATAACCTCTCTCCCCATCATCCATCAATCCCACTTCGCCTTCTTCCGCATAGTCAAAATCTTGACTGCGTGATGATTGCCCTTTTGTTGACGAACGGTATTGCTCGTCTTCAATATCATCATCCACCTGATTTGATGGTTTAGACCAATTATGTATTCTATCTTGCTTGCTTTTTTCCGATTCACCGGGAAACTCGATACCATCTTCTAGCTCTCTCTCAATGAGATCGTCGTCATCCATGAAATCTGTCCTTCGAGTTACATCACCACCACGGGCTTTCTTTCGTTTCTCTAGAGCTGCTTTAACCTTATCTTTATCAATCTTTTTTATAGCATCATGAGGTGACTGCCCTTTGTAATCCAGATTCCGTCCCTGGTATTTCTCCTTTGCTTCCACTGGTTCCCTTCTTTCAGAAGCATTACCATCTTCTGGCCCGTAATGTCGTTTACTTTCATTGACTTCCACATCTCCTTTAGTGTCTGTGTTTCCATAATCACTGCTTCTCGTTTGGGCCGGTCTTGGTGGGCCACTATGGTTATCTGGATACGGTTTATCAGGAAGCAGTCTTGATGAGGTACCGGGCCTGGAATTACTGTTGTTTGCATTATATTCATCAACAGGAAGAGGTCTTGTGGGTCCCTTTTGAGCAACACCGTCTCCAACTTCACTAGTTTGAGAAGGTGTCGCTCTATTTTGTTCGTACAATTCCAACATTTGGTTACCGATTTCTGCAAAGAATTATTGTAATTCAGAATAGTACTGAAAACGAAAATAATATATAATGAAAATTAAGGTAAACAAATGGACCTTCTAACTGGCGTCGGGTGACATCAAACTCCTGCAACCAAACCTCAGGTGGAAGTTTAACTTTGAGGAACTTTGTGGCTAAGAAAATAGCCCCTGCTGCGATCTGATGAGGCTTAAATTGCAAGCAGAGTGATGTCCGAAGCCTGCGCATGCCTCTTTTGCATGTCAAAATGGAAAACAGGAAGATCGAGCCACACAGGCTGGCCTTTTAACAAAAATGAAATTATTACAGCATTACCCATCGTTGACAAAATTCCATGCAACTTGAGCAAGACTATTTTGAGCAACTTTGATCCTCTTGATCGCCTCTACTAATGGTTTATATGGATGATAAACATTAAAATCGAAACCAAGTGTTGCAAGAACAACCCGTTCTGCAAGTAATATTAATTCCTTCTGTTGTTCGTACACTTCCTGCATGACAATCATTTATAAATTAAAGCCACCATATCTATGAGCTGGTAACAAATGAGTTTTGTAGAATTGGTACCTTCTGTTTGATTCTTTCTATTGCATCCGGATCCTTTTTGTTATTAATTTCATAGGAAACAATAATAACATCTTTCAAAGGACGTGGAGTTTCTTCAACTTTGCCTGCAAGAAACATGCAGACAGTTGCAACTGTCTGCAATGCAAGCATATCAGCCAATTATTACTATTAATAATTGAATAGTCGAATCAGTTATTATGTCCATATCAGGGCAAAAGACGGGAAAAGAAGAGAAATGAAAAACATCAATGTTCTACTATAAGAGCATATACAGCAGCTGTGATGCAACTACTTTATTTGTCTCTTGTTATTAGGGCCACATCATAATTTTCTTCTCAGCATTAACGGACTTTCAAGTCGTGAATTGTAATAGTAATCACACCAGTGGATGTAGTCGGCATGCATAAACTGCCAATATAATGTATGTTTGTGTACTTGTGTATTTCTATAGTTAAGCACTTCGCACTCTGCTTCACTTCACCATAGTTCTTTGACAGTTCACTAATGGAACTCTAAATTTGCTGCTCCTCATCAGTGACGACTTTCAATTTGTAAAGAGGATTAGATAGAATCATAGAATTCGTTTCACCATAGTTCTTTGACAGTTCACTAATGGAACTCTAAGTTTATTTCATTTTTATGGGTTTGTTACCAAATATTGAGACCAATCACTTTAAAGCAAACACCAGTTACCATTCACATTCCTCTCTTTTCTAAACCCTTAAACTAACACTCCTACAAAACGATATTGGCTTTTGAGAAATGCAACATTTAAAGAGACCGAGATATTACACTCTCAGGGACGTGAGAATTAGACAAACGTTATTTTTCTCCATCTTACACTTTCAGAAACGGAAGTGCGAAAAAAAATGAATAAATATGAATTTCACCAAAACATTGCCTTTTGGCGTCCTTTGGAGGTTTTGAAGATCTCTAAAACTCTAATCAAGGTTTCGAAAACTAAAGAAATGGATAGTGCAAAGAGATGTATCCAGTGTTGACATTTGAACATGTATGTTAAAGGCCATTGATAAATGCAGAGGCCAAAAAGATTGACATCTAGGTAAGCTGTGGAAACTGGAAACAGATTGGCATGCGTGTGGTATCCCAAAGCAGTTCTCCTAGAAGTGCATAAAAGACCATTTTTCATGTTGATCATTTTTCTGGTTTCACCACTTGATGAGTTCTTTACTTGGGTTTCACCATAGTGGTTTCGGTGACTTTTAATTAGATAAGCAAATAAGGTAGGTTTTGTGTATACTCACACGATACCTTTTCTTTCAAAACTATTAGCTTCTCACCAGATCAGTACATAAAAACTGAATATCAATCAGTCCAACTCCAAATTCGAAGTCAGTAGCTAGTCCTTTCCAACATAAATACTCAGCCCATGCAGAGTCCAAAAACAATTTAGAACGATTTTGCCCTAAAACTGACACTCCCACAAATTAAACCAGCTAAAAACTAAAGCAGCCCATGTGACAGGTCCCTTCAGAGCTAAGGCTACGTTTGCTATGCTTTAATAACCTAAACTTATATCACATCAGCACCCGAATAAATTAGGTATGCTAACATGATATCTACTGTGGTAATTATAGTAGTCAAAATTTAAACACAAGAACTAAGCAACATATATTAGAAGTACATGGGAAGGAGAGAAAAATTATCTATAGTACACGGAAGGGACTAAAATGGATCTATAAACTAGACATGTATACGATTATATGTACTTAAAAGTAAGTACCTAAAATATACTAATATAGAGCTATGCCAAGTCCTGGGTTTTTCTCACTACTTTTTTCACTTTTGACAACAAAAAGGGTTTTAGCACGCACACACACATAAACTACCATAAAGAAACAGTATAGATTTACTGTTTGATTCCATAGTTCCAGAACATACATGCTCGTTTTAAACATGGAACTTTCTTATGGTTTACTTTTGCTGACAATAATTGCTTCCAAGACATACTGAACTAAAAGGCTTTTTCTTAATTGCAATAAGATCTGATCAGATCACATCATAGTCCTGATATTTACTTATTTTACAGCCCTTGGAAATGATTTACAATTGCAAAATTTTAAACACAAGATAGAACAAACTCCATCAGATAAAGAGACCCAAAAGAGAAGAAAGTGAAATGGCACAACTCACCCGTCTGTCATTCTTTGCATGTGATTGGCGGAGGAAGAACCGGTGGCAAAAGATAATAGCTGTAGCAATGGTTACCTGTGGCCTGCATTTAGATATCCAATACAATCCATGTACATACATATTAAAGTATTAAACACTGCAATTCAAAACAATTATTTTCAGACAAACTTAGAAACAGTTGTAAGAAAGAGATGTGACATCAACAAAGAAGCCTAAGAAGATGGTAAAAACCAAAGCGACCCATAAATGCCTTTAAACCTTATCGTCAACAATTTAGCAGATATGTATTCAAATTACATGTTTTACCAAAATCAACCTATGCAGGACGCTAACTATAAAATAGGCAATCTAAGCATATTTTCAAACGTGAGTAGTAATAGCGTTTACTAGGCAGAATGCAACAAGAACACCAAGAACTGGAAAACTTCCACAGAATCTATTATAAATTCGATCAAACAAAAACATCAGCATTATTAGATCCTATACCAATGACCCCCTCCTATTTGTAGTAGATACTTAATAATAAGTAGACTCAAACTAGGAAGCTAATTCCTAGACATCATTAATCAAAAATAAAAGATATATCATGATCAATTAACCTATCTCAAACAGAACTTCCTAAGTTCATTTTTGTTTACTTGCCTTTCATACAATGTTGATGCGAAATCAGATACCCTAATGAACTTATATTTGTTACCAAGAACCCACCATAAACAAACTGTATTGTGATTGGCAAACATTTCATGTAACTAATTATCTTGAAGTGACTTATCCAATGTCCATACAACTTATAAAATGGCCATTAATAAGCATATGATAATTTTAAGTAAAAGAACCAAGGGATAAATAAGCTTACACTTTGAGCCTCATACCCAAATCTTGCAAGAATGTGCAGTATGATTTGCGTAGATAAGTCTCCCTCTTCAAATCAATGCCATCTGGTCTGGAAGGGGAGTTTTCTTCAATTTCTTTCCGTGAAAAATACCACCCACCACCATTTTCTTCCTGCTTATCATCATTATGCCTATACGGACCACTTTCGTACATTCCAAAATTCATATGATCACTGGACAATAAAGCATTCATTGCTGTCTCGTTCTGTCTACCAACTTTTTCGCAGATTAAAGTTGGGGTCCCTCTAGTTTGCAGGATGCATTAAACTGATATCTCCTACCTGCAGTGTATGTGTACTAAGAAAGCTGAGTAAACAATCAGGCACTGCACTAAATAATACAGTAACCAATATGAGTTAACACTATTGGTCTCCCCTGCATCTTTCCACCAGTTTTCATAGGAAAAACAAAACAAAATAACCCTAGTTTACAGTGCGACTTACCTTGTGTACTAACAAAAAAAACAGTTGACAATTCACAATCGTTCATTTTTATTTATTTTTTAACTTGCAAATATCATTTAGCAGACAAAGTGAATTCTAAGCCTATATAATAATGAATGCAGATTCACACCCAATAGCATCAAAGTACCAATACGGACATATGTAACTTCCAATACTTTACAAAGGAGCATATAAAAATTCAAAACACATACAATAAAGTAAAAGTGATCAAACATATCAACAGTTGAAATGAAGTTCAGTGTGACAACAGTGCGAGCAAATACAAATGCCAACATTACTTCTTATATTTTCCTAAATACCAAAAAAAATTGTAGGGATTTATTCTTTTAACAGTTTCTCAAGTAGAAATATCTCATACATCATAACCCCAAGCCCCCAATATATTACGCTGACTAATGTCGCGAGTTACCACTGCAGGATCAGCCACGTAGAACACCCTACATGCAACCAATCAGTTGTTGCAAGTTGTACGACAAAAAATCAGCGCAAATTTTATCTCAAAGTATAACTTCTGAATATAAACTTGCTAATGTTTAAGAGGAACTACAGAACCATGCATTAAACCAAATGATTTGTAAGCATTGGCGGAAAATCACCACAAATAGATCTTTTCCAACATTGAGCACCACACTTCAATAGCTACTCAGCTTTAACTAGGATAAAAAATTAAAATTATTAAATAACTCAGCTTCAGTGACACCTGTCACATTTTAAGTAGGAATAAATATAAAGAGCAGAGGAGAGGACTTCACTATTACAGAAGTAACAACTTAAGAAGGCTTGCAACTTTCTGCAATTATAAACGTGACGTGCCCAGTTACTGATGTCAAGATCGCATTCCAAACACGTGATGCATTTTTACTAGTAATATGACACAATCTATACCCTCTTAATAAATGACCCACCGTGGAACAACAGATTCGTTCCGTTTTATGGTGAAGCTATAACTACTATTCTAACACACATTTAACAAAACCTCCGTAAAATTGATATAACTACTACCAACAATGCAACTGACTTTACAGTTTATATAACTAATCAACGAGCTTCTAATCTTAACTAGCCGATTGTTTTCAATCAAGTAGTAACCTTCTTAAGCTTCAGTTACTAACGAGTAACGACCTACAAGAATCAGATTCGCAGCTCAAAATCTTAACTAACATAACAAAAAGACCCATTCACCTGTGTATACCTAAAACTTATAAAGATCAACTTAAAACTTTCATTATCAAACGGAAAAGCAAACTTTATCATGGAACTATCAATTAATTACCAATAATGCAACTAACGACCTACAAGAATCGGGTTCTCGGCTCAAAATCTCATCTAACTAATACACTTTCCGTTCGTATAACTCATTAAAACTATCATTATCCGCAGACTAATTTAATCCAAATCTTAAAAAAACACAACTTAATTTCCCTTCATATACGACTATTAACCAAAAAGCAAACCCAATGGAGGAAACTAACAACTAATGCAACTAACTTTACAGTCGTATAACCAACTCAAAAAATTCTAACTTTCACGAGCCTGGGTTAATAACTACCTACAAGAATCCGGTTCTCTGCGCAATCTTACCTAACTTATAACTTATTTACAATAAGAAAGACCCAATTAAGGGGGTGTTTGTTTCGGCTTATGTGTGGGCTTATGAGCTTATTTGATTTCGGCTTATATTTCATAAGCCCTGATTTTCCGGCTTATTTGAGACTTGTGGACTTATATAAGTTTATTACGATATGATAAACTTATATAAGCCCATAAGTCTCAGAATAAGCCAGAAAATTGAGGCTTATGTTATATAAGCCGAAATCAAATAAGCTCGTAAGTCCACATATAAGCCGAAACAAACACCCCCATACTCGTATAACCAAAAAGCAAACCCTATCAGCGAACTAACAATTAATTACCTATAATGCATGATACGCCTGTGGATAAGCACAGGGACTTCATGATGGGTTGGGATAACCATCATAGTTATCAATTGTTTAGGATAAATGTTTAGAATAACTATTTATTATGTTTAGGATAAGTCTTGTGTTTATGTGAGTTATCACATAACTAGTATTTAAGGTTTTGTTAAAAGTAATCAATCAAAGTTAAAGAACAAAATATCTCTCAATCTTCTCTCTATTTTCTGACGAAGCCAGCACACGCTTAAAGTGGTGCCCTATCCCGATACAACCCAAATCGGGTCGTATCAATGCAACTAACTTTACAGTTATATAACCAACTGAAAACCTAACTTTAACTACCTACAAAAATCGAGTTCTCTGCGCAATCTCTCGTAACTAACTTACAATTAAAAAAAGACCCAATTCTAACCAAAAAGCAAACCCTAAGGGAAAAAATAACAATTAATTGTTTAATGCAACATCGAATTCTAACAATTTAAGTATCGTAACATGAATATAACATAAATGCATAAAGTTAATCGAGGCCTAATTTAATCGGTGCTAAAAAAGGTAAAGATTTTTATATTTGGGGTAAAAAATAGCGAAGTAAATAAGATGAGATAAAACTAAGAAATTACCGAGCAAGAGTAATAAGCGTTTGTTTGTTTTACTGTTTGTGTTGTTGGTGGATGTGTTGAGTTTGTTCCAGAAACGATGTGAAGAAGAAGAAGAGGATATTAGAGAGAGAATGTGAATGTGGGAATGGTGTTTTTCTTCTTTTCGGTGTCACTTTCTCATTTTCTTACTACTATTGTCTTTTTTTTTTCCACTAAAGATCGGATCAAAATGGTCGTTTATATTCGGGTCGATCCGGTTTGGTTTTTGGTCCGATCCGATTCGATCCACAAAACATAATTGAGGGTTTTGTGTAAGACCGAACCAGGCAGGATCAGATCGAAGATCGAATATGAAAAAAAGGATGGACCGAGGACCGGACAGAAGCTTTGTAATTTATGTAATGTAATAATTGCAAATTTTTTAAAAATTGGGTAATTTTTATTTGCGAATTTAAAATGCTTTAACTCAAACATTCCCTTCTTTCTTAATTGTAAGATAAGATAAGAAGGGAAGGGAAGTCGGGGCATGTCCCCGACTTACCGGTTTCTTGGTCTGGAGGTCTGTTATGCTCGGTCTAGTTCATTGTTGAAATCAATTAAATTTAAGCTAAAGACTCGTTATTCGAAAAGTAACTTAATCACGGAGAACTTTATACCTTTACATGTCTATTAGGTTAACTTGTAAATATCTTTCTAATTCGTTTGGTAGGACGAAATAAACGTCAAATGAACGGAATAAACGAACCATTAATATTCATATTTGTTTGTATGATAAGACGGAATGTAATAAGAAAAAGACTAATTTACCTCATTAATGATAAGAAAGTTATCTAATGTGGTTAGTAATGTGTCCTTCATTTTAAATTTTTAATGAATCATTGCATTATGATGTAAACAAACAAGATTTTTTCATTCAGTCGTAATAAGCTTATCTATTCTCGCTTTGATTACAACATATTAAACATTACGTAAATGTAATTGAAATTTCAATGTAGGATTAGGTAACTAGTGGGCGTAATGTGGTGAAACTAACTAAAGTTGTAACCAGAGTTGCGGTTAAAGTTGAAAAAAATATCGTGCTAGAATATTTTGAAATGAATAATCAATTAGTTAAAGCTTTTGTTGTATGGGATTAGGTAACTTACTAAGGGCGTAATGTGATGAAACTAGCTAAAGTTGTAACCAGAGTTGCGATTAAAGTTGAAAAAAATATCATGCTGAAATATTTTGAAATGAATAATCAAATAATCTGTTAGTTAAAGCTTTTATGAGTTGCGAGCCAAACACATCTTAAATATTATACTCCTCATTTAACTCTATTTTTGGATAATTTAATTAGTTATATAGTTTTAAGTTGGGATTAATGTATACATAAGCAGGGATGCTCACGGTCCGAAAACCGGACTGACCAAAACCGAACCGGACCAAAACCGACTTTGTCCAAAACACCGGACCAAAGACCGGACCGAAATGGTCCGGGTCAGTCCGGTTCGGTCTTTGGTCCAGTCCAGTCCAACAAGGCATAGTTGCCTGTTTTTTCGTAAGACCGAACCGGACCGAAGACCGAAAATGATGAACCGAGGACCGGACCGAAATAGATTCGGTCTGGTCCGGTCAGTCCGGGCCAGTTTCTCGGTCCGGTCCGTTTTGCTCACCCCTATACATAAGTACTCAACTATTAAACAAATTTCAGTGAAGTCACATGCGCAAAATAGATACAGGAGTATGGACACACAACAACCCTGTTACGGTCTGGTTGGATAAAAAGGAACCTAAGCAACCACAGAAAAGCAACGGGAAATAAACAAAAACAGAGTTAGCTGTGTGATTATGATCATTAAGCCCATTAATAAAATAAAGATGTCTTAGTCCTTAAACAGGGTACATAGAGCATTGAAACACAAGATTTGTTTGAATAAGCATACAGCAAGAAAATTGTTCGATACCAAGTAAATATGTGAATCACCGTTCATCAAACAACATATTGAAGCATATCAAACAAAGCCTATTCAACTATTATATCAAACAAAGCCTATTCAACTATTATAGAGAATGGCAAAGTCGAATGCCCAACTTATAATATATATAAAAAAACAATGTAAACAGGAAAATATTGCAGTTATCATACACAAGAGACCATCCTGACAGCTTCCATCAAGATAAAGATATATCACTCGGTCATATTCTAAAAGAACAGAGATGACTTATAATATAAATTAACCCGAACAGGTGAAAAGGGTTGTCAGTCGCGCTTAACAAACAATCAGCTGGCGCAAACATAAGCAACTTAGCTTGCTTCCATAATCAGAAAGATCAATTGCTGTGTCTAGATGATTAAGATTGCAGTCACATATGATCCATGTGGTCTTTTCATTGTGGTCTACAAGTACTTGACCATGCCTCGACCCTCCACACTAAGCTTAGTAGCTTGAAGCTGCTTCTTTTTAGGTGCTTTTAACTGTTGCAACCTCTTGTTCATCTGTCATTGCATATGTCATATGATCAACTTCTTAATAAGATTGCTATATAAAAGAGGTAACATGCAATAAAGCAGATGATTTATGGAACTCGACTTATTAGAGGTGGCAGATGGTCCAAATTTCTTTTCGTCAATATGATTACAATATTTATAATAGTTTATAATAATCTAAATTTTTTTCTTCGTGTTGAAAAGCAATAATCTAATTTATTTAATAGATCAATTTAAAGATTATATGCGTTAAAAACTTAAAATACACTTTGGGACACAGTTTCCCTGTTCGGCCCATTGGCCAGTTTCATTTAAGCTAATAAAAAAACAACCCGAGTTAATTCATACATTAGAAAATCTATTAAGAATTCCAACAATTATAACAAATAATTTCAAGTTAGAAAAACAGACCTTGAGACGACGCTGATCTTGCACAACCTGTTTAGCTCGAGCTCTAACCTCATCTGGATCAATCTTAGATTGAGGTCGCACCACAAAATCCAAGGACATTGCTTCAGGCCTTGATGTCAATCTAGAAGATGAACTTGAACTTCCAGACTTTGGCTCCCTGAGTTGACCTCAAAAGAGTTAAGAATATAACAAGCACATTATATATGTAACAAACAGATGCTTCACCTGCTAGCAACAGTAATCTAGCAATGAAATAACTTACTGAGAATATTCGGCTAAATCCAGATCATCGTCTCTAGACTGCATTCCTGAAGATTTATTCATTGGCCTGTTGAGGTAGCAAACAGATAAGAATATAAGTAGTTTTTAATTAATTGCTGTATATGTTATGTGATTGAATGCAAAAATATAATATACTTTTTCATAGATGGTCGACGGATGGGCATCCTTTCATCCTCAAAGTTCCTCATGTCCTCAAATCTTGTGCTTTTATTAAATATTGGTCGACTCTGCAAGACCAATAGGATAAAATGTCAGCCATAACTATACGTGAAAATTAAGATCCAGAAAACCCATCAACCTACAGATTTTATGGATACAAAGTAAGCTGCCACCTATTCATTATATAAAAGAAACAAATGAACCGGTTCTAATAATTTCAAGTGTGTGATTATGTTAGCAAAACATAGTGTGAAATAAGGAAACAGATTCACCCACACAAATGCAAGATCTGTCCTCCGAGTGAAGTGGGTCCATAATCGAAAGAATTATGTTATTCATGAGATGCATCATACATAACAAAAAATTACAACTCTAAACATGAATCTTATTCATAATCCATTCCATAGGTAACACCATAGCAGGCTGACTAAACATGGCAATCAATATGCATATAGCCTCAAAAGAGGAAGCTCAGAGAAATCTTTCCATTCTTACCCATTTGTCAACCAAGTCTTTAGCAAGCTTTCTATTGGATGTGGTCTCTTCATCAGACTTTGACAAGAACATGATGACCTGAGCAAAGACAGTGATAGTTTAGTATCATTAGCCCTTGCTACCGAAAGAAAAAGACAACTACCACCATTGTAAAAGAGAGAGACCCAACCTTTCCTAACCCACTCTTCTTCAGTTGTTCTCTTCTATCATATTGATCTAAATCAATTGGGAACTACAGTATAAAAGAAGCAAACATAAGTAATCATTCAAACATAAAAAAACAACAAAATATAGATAACGCTTAATAAATCCTTGTTTATACCTCAGTTAGAATCCTTAATATTGCTGCACGGATGTTTATATTGGGCAAACTTCCATCAGGTAGTGGTTCAAGCCAATTTCTCAAAAGGGTTAAAACTCCATGATCCAAAAACTCCAGTTGTAGTTGTTTCCTGTATCAAAAATTGGCAATGCAAATGAAATAAGCATACTACAACTCCGATGTGTGACCTTTACAAATACGCTACTTACTTTGATAATACTTCAGTGAGAAGAGGCAGCTTTCTGAGTTTATTAATAGCTGGTTTCGATTGTCTATTTAGCTCTGCATCTTCTTCTGCTACAACCTCAAGTTCGGCCATGACATTTTCAACAAGTAATGCAATCTCTGCAGCACTTTTTTCAGTCTTCTTCTTCTTCTTACCCACCTTGAACATGTCTCTGACTTCATCATCTTCTTCTCCCTCCTCAGCCTACATGAATAGAATATTAAGCTAAGAGAATAGTAGCAGGTACACTAAAAAATGGAAGAAAACGATATTTTGTTTATTACAATAGCCCAAAAAAACATGTTTCGTGATATATGAGTACATGCCAGAGTTTCCTCATACCTGAGGAGCACGACTGGGAGAATAACCACCTTGGTCACTTCCATAACGATCACCTGGATCAACACCAGTATCATCTATGAAGTTATCATCATCTGCTAACCTTGGGCCATCTTTGTCATCCTGCAAACCAGTCAAGCAAAGCTCCATCAAGAAACATACAATATAGTCCACACAACAAAATTTCTCCCTCTTTAGGGGAGCAGTAGCCAGCGGGTGGTTCCTAGCAACAGCAAACACATTCAAACAAAAAGTCTGCATCTTGGTTTCACAGAGCCTTCATAATATAATTCCAGACATAACCATATTATAGAGCAGCTGTCTTATAAAAGCAGGCTTTTAAACACAAGCTTCGAGATCCATATTCAATACAAGTAAACTTTTTCCCAAATGAATAAGAGAGGGAACCTAAATCATAGATTTGGCTTACAAACTGCATAACTTAACCGAGACTACAACTACAGCCTACACGTTGGGATATTCGTTGGGTAAACAAAATTAGATCTATGAGCATATTAGTCCTGCAAAAAACTTGTTACTTGGTCCACTCTATTCTTATGAACCATAACACCGAGAACCTAGCAAAACAATCATAGAAAAAAGCAACCACATTGTGTATGTTCACAGTCCGCACACTCACTTATCCAATAAACTACTTATCCCTTAACACACGAAACCAATTGCAGCAACATTGCGATTTACATCAAGTCAACCCATACACATATCAAACAAGCAACTAAATTATACCTCAGAATCGCCACCAGCAACCGTTTCCCACATCTCCTTAACTTCGGCATCCTCACCAGACCTTCTTTTCCCATTTCCCTTACTTTTGGACCCGCTCTTCTCGCCACTCCTCCCTCCCCTCTCCCTCTCCCCACCCCTATCCGTAAACTTCCCGGAACTAAACTTCTTCTTCTTCGCACTCCCCCCACTCGCACTATCCATCTTCTTCCTCTTCCCACCACCACTCCCATCCGAATCCTCCCTAACAAACTCAGCCACGTCATCCTCCACCTCATCAACAAAATCAGGCACACTCTCCTCCACAGTAGTCTTCTTAATCAACCGTTTTCGCGGCTTCGACTTCGAATCAGACTCGTTATAAACCGGAGTAGGAGACCGATTTTGCCTATCGTTATCCCAATCGTTGTCATCCAGTTCATCTTCCAGATTCTCATCTATTAGATGCTGTGGTTGTTGTTGTTGATTATCGTCACCGTGATCGGATTGAAATCCGTCGTCGTAATCCATCAATGGCTCGCCGTCTTCGTCACGGTACCTGAAATTAAACAATTGAATTAGTGACCCTAACCCTAACCCTAAAAAGATGGTAAAAAGATATAAGGAACTTACGGATCGTTTTCGTAACCCATGGTGTAATTTTAGGGATTGTGAATAAAGAGGTCGAAATTTATAGATAGATGATGATGATGGAAGTCAATCGGAAGCTGAGTACGATTGGGGGATAGAGGGAAAAGGGTTTTTAGTTTTTTATACGAATCTTGTCGTCGTGAATTATTGTTTTGGTCATGTTATATATAGTTTTAATCCGTAGGTAAGTTATTCCTTTGCAAGGATTTGGACATTGATATTTTTATAGCCGGGTGGGTTTGGTGACGGGTTCTGGTAATACCCGTCCGATTACCCGTACTCGTACTTATACCCAATTTGTTTACCCGAATCCGTACTTGCTTTATTGCTATTATAATTAATTAGAGTATACATATATTATATATAATTTCTTCCATTGAAATTATTAACATAAATACCTCTATTTCAAATAACCACATTTGTCAATTTGTACATGAATTATTCGAAAGCCGTAAATCCCTTATGATATTCGTTTTTCTTTACAATTTAAAAAAGTTGAATATATTGGGTTTTTTCCCTTTGTTTTGTCGGTAGGTTTTAAGTGGCAAAGCATTTAATCCTTATGATATTCGTTTTTCTTTAACTATATATTTAATTGTGGATAAACCATACCCGTGGGGAAACCCGGTGGATAATATTAACCGGGTATTCAGCGTGTAATGGGACGAGTACGGATGTGGATATTATAAACGGGTACAGGTGTGTTAAACTCACCCCAAACCCGACCCGTTGCCATCCCTAGTTGAGACGGTTATTAGCAAGCCTGAAATTCGACTTTAGCAAAAGCTCTAAGGGGGCGTTTGGTTCGCCGTAATCTGTTGTAATTGGGTGTAATTGTAATTTAGATTACATTACGTAGGCTGTTTGGTTCGCAAAATGGAAGGAATTGCAATTCATATTACATTACGTAGGTTGTTTGGTTTGCGTTGTAATTGTAATTCAGACATTACAATTACATCAAGGGATGGAATTCAGATTACATAGGAACTTTGATGAAAGTTTTGAATTACGTTGTAATTCAAAATTTTATACTTTAAATCGTTATTATTATTATTATTATTATTATTATTATTTATTTATTTATTTTAATGAAACATCACTTCGTTAGAATAATAGAGATTACAACAAATTAGAGGGATTGAACTTTTGGCATATTTTTATAGCCGGGTGGGTTTGGTGACGGGTTCTGGTAATACCTGTCCGATTACCCGTACTCGTACTCATACCCAATTTGTTTACCCGAATCCGTACTTGCTTTATTGCTATTATAATTAATTAGAGTATACATATATTATATATAATTTCTTCCATTGAATTTTTTATATAAATATCTCTATTACATAACACATTTGAATTTTATACATGAATTATTCGAAAGCATTAAATCCTCTGATATGATATTCTTTTTCTTTAACTTTTAATAAAGTTGAATATATTAGGGTGTTTTTCTTTGTTTTGTCGGTGGGTTTAAGTTGGATTTAATATTATTGCCCGTCATTTTGTCCAAAGAATATATTTAATTGTGGATAACCCATACCCGCGGGGAAACCGGGTAGATAATATTAACCGGGTATTCAGTGTGTAATGGAACGGGTACGGATGTGGATATTATAAATGGGTACAGGTGTGTTAAACTCACCCCAAACCCGACTCGTTGCCATCCGTAGTTGAGACGGTTATTAGCAAGCCTGAAATTCGACTTTAGCAAAAGCTCTAAGGGCATTAGGCACTGTCGGTGTCGTTGTGAGGTGTCATAAGCAAAAGTGGTGTCACCTCAGCACTTTTTTCATATAACATCACAAGCTATTACAACACCAAAAGCATCTCTCTCATATAAAAGTGTTGTCATGAGTAAAAGTGGTGCAATATGTCCACACATAACCCACTAAAATACAAATACAACACAAAAACACTAAAAAAATTATCTTGCTCACCGCGTGAGGTGGTATATTTGGCGTCAGATACTAACAGCCGAGAGATGGTATGGTGTTCATGACATAGATGATGGCTGATGGTATATCGTCATGCTTTGGCGAGAAATCCACTTACGTTATTTGATAAACAAAATAGATTTGATATAATAGTAACTGGATTATTTGAGTCACGCATTTGATCAAGTTAATCAAATATAAGTCTTAAGTTAAACAAGTTAATTTGTGAAAACGTTTTCTGACTAGAAAACCCTTTTATAAATTAAAGTCTTAAGCTTGAGATCGTAACTATCACCATTGTTTATGAGTTATATGAAATTATTCGAGTAGTCATCTTTCTCATTATTGAATTCAGTTCAGTTTACTTTAAATCTGTTAAAGTTTATTTTTCATCTGATTATTCGAACACTACGCAAATCCTTGTGGACGACTTGATCTTGCCTAAAAATATTATACTACATATGTGGGTTATACTTTTACCCGTGTGTTTCCATCTAATAACCGGTAATTTCAGTCTTGTAAATTTAAAGCTTTTGAAACACATCAAAGTTTTTGCGCCGCTGCCGGGGATTTCAAAGTTGTTCTGTAATCAAACTTTTAAAATAATTTTTAACACTCTTTCTTTTTCAAAAAATCGTCGTACGGTTATCTGGTAAACAGACCCAAACAATTCCCTTTGGTTGCAGACCAAGTGCTTCCAACTTTGAACATTGTCGAACAATTTCTGAAAACCTGAACGTACTCTGAATCGAAGACTTCATCGACGAAACAGAAGAGTTCCATTCGAACAAAGAAACGATCCACCTCAACAATCGAGAGTTGTCTACGCGCCAATTCTCGACATCAATTACTTCCGTCACTTTCTCTTTATCCTTCAAACCATGGATGACGAATCCATGTGGGTTGCCGACCGTGTTGTCGCTCCTACTCCCGGTTTCGCAATCATCATTCCTGAAATCGCAAATGAATTTGCCATTAAAGGTAACCACTTGACTCTCATCAAAGGAAACCAATTCGATGGTAGAATCAAAACCGATCCGCACAAACACATTCACGAACTCCTCGAAATATGTGATATGTTTAAATACAGAGACACCGAGAATGAAGTTGTCCACCTGATGATGTTTCCTCTATCACTCACTAGAGAAGCAAAAACATGGCTGGATGAAACGAAAGAACTATCAAAACGTGGGATGAACTTCGAACTGCTTTCATTAGCCGATTCTTTCCCCCATCTCTTTTCGATCGACTCCTCGGAGAAATTCGAGCCTTTTCTCAACATGAAACGATCTCTAATCAATGCTTTCCTTCGTATGAAGGAAATGCTCAGAAACTGCCATGGTCACAATCTGTCCAAAAGCAACATCATAAAAATCTTTTACTACGGCCTTAATGAAACTACCCAAGAAGTTCTAAATGCAGCAGCTGGTGGTATTTTTCTTTATAAAAACACCAAACCAAGCTTATCATCTTCTCGAAGACAAAATCTTACTCAAGCTCGATTGGGATAAAAACCAAAAAACAATACCATCTCTTAAGAAAACTGTTGCTTTCGCCGATGAAGGTAGTAGTAATTCTGACACTAACAAAATTATGACCCGAATGGATGCCATAACCATGAAAATAGATGCTTTGTATAAAGATTTTCAATCTTCAAAACAACTAAACCCTGATCATAACGATGATGACATACCCATGTCCCGTGAAGAAGCCAAATTTATTCAAACCTTCCGTCGTACTCGTTTTTACAATGATTACCGCGACCGTGATTCAAACCGCGATAATTGGCGTTCAAAGGGAAGAAACAATTACAATCGAGACAACTATCAATCTAACTCTGATAATAAACCTGACCTTCAAAAACAACTAAGCGACTTCATAAAAGCTCAACACTCGACCAATTCCTTTATCAAAAATACCTTTATGGATCTCAAAACCAAAATAATCAAGCATCAATCCAAAATCTTGAAGATAAATTCGAAAGATTTAATGACAAGCAATATGGTCGAACTTCTGGATCTCTTCCCAGTAACACTCAGCCTAACCCAAAAGGTAGCTCATCTAAACCTTATCAACCACCACAAGCTCGAAACGAACATGTAAATGTCGTATTTACACGAAGTGGTAAAACCTATGACCCACCTATCAACCTAAATGATCAGCCTAATGATTCTGAAACTCCTATCAACTTCGATTGCGATGATGAAGATGATGAACCTACACCTTAACCCAAACCTAAAGAACCAAAACCAGTCAAAGAAACACCGATACCCAAATCGTATAAACCAAAAATCCCATATCCTCAACGCCTCATAAAAGAGAAAATGGAAGCTCGATATGGAAAATTCCTCGACATGATTCGAGCCGTTCGAATCAATGTACCTCTTGTCAATGTTTTAGCCGGAATGCCCAACTATGGCAAATTTCTCAAGGAACTCGTAAGTAACAAACACAAAATCGAACAAATTTCAGCCGCTTTCCTAAGCGATAAAAGTTCCGTCATACTTCAAAACAAAGTTCCACCAAAACTTGGAGACCCTGAAAGTTTTCTCATTCCATGTAACATCAACAAAGCTTTCTCATGTAATGCTCTAGCTGATCTTGGTGCTAGCATCAATCTCATGCCGTATTACTTATACGCGAAGTTATCTCTCGAAACTCTCAAACCTGCTAAAATGGGGGTAAGATTAGCTGGACCGATCGTTCCAATGTCCTGTTGGAATAGCTGAAAATATGCTCATTGAAGTTGGTAAATTTACCTTCCCTGCCGATTTCGTTATTATCCAAATGAAAGAAAACAATAAAGTTCCCTTATCTTAGGAAGACCTTTTCTTCACACTGTCGATGCAGTAATTCAAGTTAAATAGAAGCAACTTAATCTCGGAGTTGGAACTGAACGAATGATCTTTCACATCAATTCTGCGATGAAACATTCTTACTCAAACGATGATACATGTTTCAGTATTGATGTCATCGACAAAATCTTAGAAGAAGATTTTGATTCTCTTCTCGACGAAGGTAGTAGAGGTGAGCACGGTCCAAGGACTGGACCGGACCGACCTTGGACCGAGACCGAAAGTACCTAAAACGCCGGACCGAGGACCGGACCGAAATGGTACGGTCCGGTCCGGGTCGGTCCGGTCTTACACGGCTTAATCTTCGGGTTTTGGTCGGACCGGACCGGACCGAGGACCGAATTAGTCCAAAACACCAGACCGCGGACCGGACCAAAATACCTTCGGTCCAGTTCGGTTCGGTCCGGTCCGGTCGACGGTCCGATATGCTCACCCCTAGAAGGTAGTGAAAACCTCCACTCCATTGAAGGAACCATCCTTGAAAAAAAACTCTTTGCTGAATTTGACGAATTCATGGCAATGACTACCGATGAAAACTCTGAATCCAAATCCGACACCGAAGAACCACCATTTGAAAAAATCACCTTTAACACATATTATAAGATCAAAACATCTCTTGAAGAACCTCCTACGGATCTTAAACTCAAACCTCTTCCTGATAACTTAGAAGATGCATTCTTGGAAGAACCCTCTTTTCTTCCAGTAATTATATCATCTCAGGTTTCTAAACAAAAAAAGTTAGTTTCCGTCCTTAAAAGACACAAGCAAGCCTTTGCTTGGAAAACAACAGACATTCTTGGAATCTGTCCATCTTTATGTAAACATAAAATTCAACTCCTGGAAGACAAAAAACCAGTTGTTTAAAAACAAAGAAGATTAAACCCAAACATGCAAGAAGTTGTGAAAAAGGAAATAGTTAAACTGCTCGATACATGTATCATTTATCCAATCACCAATAGTCCTTGGGTAAGCCCCATTCACTGTGCACCTAAGAAAGGTGGTATTACAGTTGTTACCAACGAAAAAGATAAACTTGTTCCAACAAGAACTGTTACAGGTTGGCGAGTATGCATCGATTATCATAAAATCAATCAAGCAACCGCAAATGACCACTTCCCTTTGCCATTCATGGATCAAATGTTAGAAAGACTCGCGGGAAATAAATACTTCTGTTTTCTCGATGGTTTTCCGGATATTTTCAAATACCAATTGATCTTATGGACTAAAAAACAACGTTCACATGTCCTTTTGGTACATACGCTTATAAGCGAATGCCTTTCGGTTTATGTAATGCTCTAGCTACTCTCCAAAGGTACATGTTGGCTATCTTTCATGACATGATCGAAGAATCCGTCGAAGTATACATGGACAATTTCCCCGTCTTTGAAAACTCTTTTGATAACTGTCTGAACAATCTAGATAAAATGCTTTAAGGTTGCAAAGATGCACATCTTGTCCTTAACTGGGAAAAATGTCACTTCATGGTAAAAGAAGGAATTGTGCTTGGACACAAGGTGTCCGAAGCAGGCCTCGAATTTGACAAAGCAAGGATCGACGTAATCTCCAAACTTCCACCTCCACTAATATCAAAGGTATTAGAAGTTTTCTAGGACATACAGGTTTCTACCGAAGATTCATTAAAGATTTCTCAAACATCGCCCGTCCTCTCACCAAGTTGCTTGAAAAAGATACTCCATTCGAATTCGATGACGAATGTCACAACGCATTCAAAATGTTAAAAGAAAAGCTCACATGTGCTCCTGTGATCGTAATCCTAAACTGGAATCTTCCGTTTGAACTCATGTATGATGCAAGTGACTTCGCAGTTGGATCAATCTTAGGTAAAAAAGATGGTAAAAACTTTCACTCAATCTACTTTGCAAGCAAAACTCTTAATGTAGCTCAACAGAACTATACAATTACTGAAAAAGAACTTATGGCTGTAGTATTTGCATTTGACAAATTTTGATCCTATCTAGTATTATCAAAGATGATCGTGCACACTGATCACTCAGCTCTTAGGCACCTATTCAAGAAACAAGATGCTAAGCCACGCCTTATTCGTTGGATACTGCTCTTATAAGAATTTGATATCGAAATTAAAGATAGAAAAAGTACAGAACATGTTGTCGCTGACCACTTATCTCAGATTAAAAATGATGAAACAAGTGATGATAGTGAAGTCGACGATAACTTTCCTTGAGAAACTCTCATGAAAATAAACACTAGAGATGAACCATGGTTCGCAGACTTTGCAAAATATTTGGTAAGTGATATCATACATAAATGAATGACGTATCAGCAAAAGGACAAAAAAAATTCAGACCTCAAACACTACTTCTGGAAGGAACCCTACCTCTTCAAAGTATGTTCTAATGGTATGATCAGACGTTGTGTCCCTGGACCAGAAACCCAACCCATTTTAGATCAATGTCACCACGTACCCACTGATGGACATTATGGTCCAAATACAACCGCTAAAAAAGTCTTAGACTCAGGCTTTTACTGGCCAACCATCATCAAAGAAGCTCATACTCAAGTTTGCCTTTGCGAAGCATGTCAAAAGACAGGAAATATTTCAAAACATAATGAGATGCCCTTGAACAGCATTCAAGTATGCGAAATTTTTGACATGTTGGGTATCGATTTCATGAGACCTTTTCCGAAATCATACAAGTTCGAATACATCTTAGTCGCTGTTGATTATGTATCTAAGTGGGCTGAAGCACAAGCTCTACCAACAAACGATACCAGAGTAGTTATTACTTTTCTGAAGAAACTATTATGTTGTTTCGGAATATCCAAAGCTCTCGTAAGCAACCGAGGAACTTATTTATGCAACAAGATAATAGAAAAAAACCATGAAAAGATATGGAGTTAACCACCGATTCTCTACATCGTACCACCCTCAAACGAATGGTAAAGTTGAAAACACGAACGTAGCTCTTAAAAGAATTCTTGAAAAAACTGTTAAAGATAATCCTGCCATCTGGTCAAGAAAACTTGATGATGCTTTGTGGGCTTTTTGTACTGCTTTTAAAACACCAACCAGTACAACACCATACAAACTCATATACGGTAAAAACCGCCACCTGCCATTTTAAATTGAACACCGTGCATACTGGGTCCTGAAAAACTGTAACCCATATCTCATCGCTGTTGGTGAGAAAAGAATGTTTAAATTGCACGAGTTAGACGAATTCAGACATCAAGCCTATGAAAACTCTCGTCTATATAAGGCAAGAACCAAGGTCTGGCATGACAGGAAACTCAAGATGATAAAAGAATTCAAACATGGAAACAAAGTATTGCTCTTTCATTTAAAATATAAATTCAAACAGGCGAAGATCAAATCTCGCTGGCTAGGACCATACGTAGTAAAACATCAATATCCATCCGGATATGTTGAACTATATGGAAAAGATGGAAAAACATTCATTTTTAACGGCCATCGACTGAAGCTATATCTTGAAGAAGAAGAGTATAATGACCAAAGGCAAGCAGTCACTCCCTTCTTTCAGAACGAATGAACTCCAGAAGCAGGAGTCTAGCTAACGACTCTCTTAAAAATTAAGCGCTTCTCGGAAGGCACACCCCGTGCTTTAACCTTAAGTGTGAGGATCCCTCCTCTATACAACTCCCTCATTTCCTTTTTATTAATTTTCTCTAAAAAAACAAAAAAATATTTTCTTTTTGTGTGCTTTTGTATGTTTTCTCTTATGCAGGTAATCTAGCTTAGACCTGGAAAATTATGGCGTTCGCTCAAAGGATAGCTCTCTCAAGCTATAAATCTCTATGCCCCGGGAAGTACCGTTTTCCCCTAATTTTCCCTATGTTCTAGTTTATCAGTTATCACATTGAGGGCAATGTTCAACTTAAGTGTGGAAGGGAGCCAAATAGAAAAAAATAATCATATCTCTCCATGTTTGCCCTGCAAAATTTTTTCTCTCAACTGATATTTTATGAAAATCTAAAAAAAATTCTTTTAAATATAAAATATGCTCTTAGTAAGGCAAGTCTAACCGAATTAACACTATAACTAGCACAGAACCAGTCCACTAAATTGCAAGAATTTAAAGCCTTAAAAGAATTCAGGTATCTACATTTGGTACCTAAGATAATTGATGCCTTTAGCTTGTTCGAGTTAAGGTTTGAATGCAATTGCAAGTGTCACATCCATCGTTACGGCTGTGTATTTGTAATTTGTCACCTTTTCTGGAGCAATGATATTGGTTGAAAATTATATACGAGTGAGCTGGTAATTTAGTATCTCTAGAACTTATGCTTGATCATCATTTACTAGACCGCAGTGAGTTTAATTTATAGACAAAATCATATGTTATGAGGTAAAATAATCCTGTAAGCTCCTATATCTGCAACACTCCCTTTTAGTGCTATTCCATTGAAGAAATCAAAGTTGAAAGATAGAAGTTTTGTGCCAGCCTTAGTTATCGCAATAAAAAAAAGAAATATAAGTTTAAAGTTTAAGGATTGAAGAACAATCAAATAACATACATGAAAAGAGAAAGAAAAGTGGTTTTAGAGAGAGAGTGGTTGGATGAACATTTTAGAGAGAGAAAGAAACATGAAAGGGAACTTGTATTATGTGTGTGAAATAATAAACAACCAACCACCACACCAAGGCATGGAGAGGTGTTTATATACTTACAATGGCCGGCTATGGATGGGCTTATGGGCTTTGTCCATGGGCTTTTTCCTAAGCTAACTATGTAAGTTTCCAAATATTACTTAACGAGCTAACAATCGTTATCTATAGAGTGACCGACACTTTCTTAGGAATTTCGCATTCCTAACAATCTCCCCTAAGGGAGGTTGCTCTAATTTACAAAAACTTAAGCTCTACATTCTATGAATGTCTTCAATCTTTAGCTCGTAGTCTTGTTATCATGTTCTTTATCTTGTGAATCTTTATGTAGCAATCTTTAGACTTTTAGGCTTTAGCTTATGTCGTGTTCTTGACTTGTATGTGATCCTTTGAGCTTCTTAAGATCATCAACCAAGCATAATCTCTATTTGCCATCTTGTAATCTTTGCCTTCTTGTGATCTTGTGACTTTTGGACCGACATGCTCATACTGTTCTTGATGTTTGAAAGTGAGTGTAACCATCTTTCTTGATATTCTTTAACTTTAACACTTCGTCACTTTAAGAAATACGTTCGGTATCAGAGTGACAGAAACTTCTTTGAAATTCTTTTGACTTTAATACTTCGTCACTTCAAGAAAGACGTACGGTATCAGAGTAGAGGAAGACTTGAAACATGTACTTGAGCTTTCATGATGTCTTAACTTTTGTCGGTCGAGTATGAGCATGTGGTTATGAATCTTTGAGACAGCTGGAATCAGGTACCTTCACATCTATCTTTAAGTATCCTGCATTAAAACAGTTAGCAATCAAGCGGGGGACGAATATGGCTTTGTCATTCGCATGTGTTTGGTTGGAGTAACCTTCAAATCCGTGAGGATCGACCTATGATCAGGTAGATTCAATTTAAGAAGAATCTCCTTGACAGGATTTCCAGCTTGCAGTATTGAATCTTTCTAACACACGTGTATTAGATTCATCGTACTCAGCATGTTCTCATTATCGGAACGTCTCAAAGCAGACAGCACGATAAGAGTGAACCAGTGAGTTACTGTCTCACCGATTGAATAGAAAAATTGATTTGAAAATCAATCGACGTGTCACTTGCTAAAGTGGTTTTGTGACACATCGAGAGTTTTAAGCAATTCAAAATTCATCATCAACCGTCAATTCATATACTAGAACAAGTTTGATTCACTTGGAATCGCACCATCATTTCTTTCCAGTTGTCACAAGTTTGATTCATTTGAATCGCACAAGTCACCTACCAAGAGCTTGTTTGATGTTGGCTCAAGCAGGATTTCCATCTTCACTGTGATTACTTGAGTATCACTCTGATGTTCTGGCAAAATCACAAGGATAATGCGTAGGACTCTTTATATATTTCTCGTTATTCACATTGTGTGAAATAGCAAGCATAATTTTGACAAGTGTCCTAATGAGATTTATGGATGATCTCTTTTGGCTCTAGACTCAATAGTGCACTTTGGTTTTAGTGATCGGAGGCTGGAGCAGACTGCCACCTTTTCAATACCAACTAACTCGGAGTGAGAAAGTTGATAGAAATGCGTGTAATCTCTATGAGAAATGAAACAGAAATCTTTTGAGAGATTCTGAGTGGCTAGGGAGGGTTGTGCATTGCATCACTGGGTCCATGATGTTAGTCTTCAATGTCAGCAATCATCTTTGTGATTCTTGACAGCAGATGTATTGACCCGGTTTCTGCCTAAGTGTAAGGAGGGCTTCTTTCTTTTCACCCTTTATCTTAACTTTTCTTTTTAATTCTTCAACCCTTTCAGCGCTTACCGAGACTTCATAACTAGTACCTTGTTGGGTTTGTTCCATTACTAGCTCCATCTCAGTCGGCACTTTTCCCTTATTCTCACATTTACTCCTTTTTTCATACCTAAGGACTACTATACTATCTAGTGGAATATCCCTGGGTAGATCCCTCCGGTTCTGGCTGGATCATAGGAATGAATACCTAACCTTAACCACCTTATAACTCCAATATAGTAAATTAAATGGTCGGTCTTTGGTACTTCCTCATTTCTACCAACACGTAATCATTTGCTCCCCCTTTATATGTGCATCGATTAATCGAAAGAGTTTAGCACATATATAGGAAAGCGTACACTTGAGATCTTAAAAATCACATTATTAGCCATATATATTTTAATCATATTTTCTCCCCTTATAAAAAATATCAAATCTCTTGATATTTTGGATATCAATTGATTCAAATATAACTACTTTTGAGAAAAAATGTCCAATTATTAACAAGCCGTATTAGGAACATTTTTAATGCTTCCCCTCAAATTATGAGGGTATTATATGGTGTTTGAGTATGTTAATTTGAAAAATTTTGAATTTACTAAGAAATTCTTGAAAATTCATACACAAACACTATATATGCCTAATTTTTAAGTCTACACTACACATTGATATATTCACAAGATTATGATGTATGAGGTTTGACCTGAATGATGAGAACATCATATGATAGAATCATATGGTTCTTTGTAGCAGTGTAGGTCTTCCCCGTAGTCTCTCTTAAGAAGTTGTCTTAGCTTCCTTCTAAATCAGCAATCCTTTCTTGAGTAGATTCAAAGCAGATGTGCAAGCCGCATCAAGCAATCTTGATGTATAAAGCCCAAATATCTGAAGTACACAATTAATTCAAAACTGTAACACCAAAGTCAATTAAGTCATGGATGTTCGAATTTCTCCTTACATGATAGTGATGATATAAATTGAAACACCAAAGTTAACTAGTCCCGGATGTCACAATTATTCCCTCTAAGTAGTCGAAATGAAAACACCTAAGTTAACTAAGTCCCAAATGTATTCATTTATTTCTGCAGAATACTGACTAATTTAAGGAATCATCATACTTATCAAACCTATGTGTACCTCTTTTGTCAACTAATTCTACTCCCTTTTAAAAATAACCTCAGTGATTAACCATTTGAGGAAGCATTAGTTCAATCAGTAACCAATCTCCTCACGCTAGAATAAATCTTCTGACAACACTCCCCCCTAGAATCTTAAATGATGCATACTTGAAATCACAAGATATCTCTTCCCCCATGTAGTTGAAGTAATGCACCTGAAAGTAACAAGTTAAACACTGATTTTCTCTGCGGTTATGACATTTGTCTTTCCGGAATGACCTAAAATGATAATAGGGTATGAATTCTATCACGTGTACTCATTATCTTTCTTGTATATCTATTCCTTCCCCCTTGCTGGTTTTGATACCTCAGAATCAGCAAAACCTAGTACGCACATATACTTGAGATCGTGTTTGAAGAATTGATAAGCTTAAATCTATTCCGTGAGAATCAACTAAGTCTTAAATTGCAAATAAGTCCCTAAAGTTTAAAACAAATGACATCTAAAGCCCTTGTAGTTAATATAAATTAACTCCCTTTAAAAATGTTATCCATTATTATCCAAAACTTTATCCGTTTATTTCGTGACTTATTTTGAAAGACCGTTTTAAAAGATTATTTGATGACACATTCTCCCACTTAAATGATAACCCGTTTTCTATTTAAAGAGCTGTTGTCATTGTTTGAGTGGTCGAATTGTCTTTGAAAATCTCTTTGAGAATACTCAAAACACTGATTCATTATGAAGACAACTTTTTACCAATAAAAATAAGATTTCTCTTATTTTGACAAATAAATGTACTGACACGTACAACTTATGGAATATAGGAAGCACTGGTTGTGATGCAAAGTAATCACAAGCATTTGCATGATCATGAAGTAGACCATGCCCAAGAATAAATTCCCGTTATGAGGTCAAGTTTTCTTTTTGAAATACTTGCCTTTAAGATGATGACCGGGTTGCTATCTGAAATAATATCAAGCCATTTTGGAATGTTTTGAAAACATTTGAAACTTCTGCTCGAACTTCATTTACAGCCTCATATCATTATTAAATGACATTTCTAAGACCGTAAATGTTATCGATTTTCAGAAGACATGCCATTATTACTTCTTTTTATATTTTTCTCATTTTTTAATTTTTTTTCTTTGGTTTTAAAGATTTTATATTTTTGTATTTTGTTTTTATAAATGATTTCTGAAAATAAATAAATAAATAAATAATCTTTTTGGTTTTTCTGGTTTTTAATATATATTCATTTATATACAGGGATATTTGAATGGGGGGAGGTACCAAACAAGTTCTTCTGCTGGGGTCATCTCCCTATTGTTTATTTTATGAGTCCGGCGTAAAACTCCGCATTCCCAGCTTGTTGATAAGAAATTCAATTCTTTCTCTGCCAAGGGATTTAGTGAAGATGTTCGCTAACTGATACTCCGTATTGACAAAGTAAAGCTCTACTACTCCGTTCTCAACTTGCTCTTTTATGAAGTGGAATCTGATGTCAATATGTTTTGATCGAGAATGTTGATCATTGTTGCAGCATAAGCCAATAACGCTTTTGTTATCACAGTACATTGGAATTTTATTGAATCCAAGGCCATAGTCAGTAAGTTGTGATCTCATCCAAAAGACTTGAGCACAACAGCCAAACAAGGCTATATATATGCAACTTTCGTACTGGATATCGCAGCCTTTTCTGCCTTTTTGATGACCAGCTAACAAGTCTGTCTCCCAATAATTACATACATCCAGATGTACTTCATCTAGTATCTTGGCAACCCGCATGATCAGCATCTGCATAGGCGGTTAGAGCAATAGAAGAATCCTTTGGATACCCGAGTCCCCTATTAACGGTTCCTCTTAGGTATTTAATGATTCTTTTTATAGCATGTAAGTGCTTTTCGGTAGGCTTTGCCTGATACCAGGCACACATGCATACATCAAATGTAAGGTCTGGTCTACTGGCTGTGAGATACATAATGGTCCCCACCATTCCACGATCGTGTGTAGGGTTAACGGATTTCCCTTGTGTATCTTCATCCAGTTTGGATTTCTTCACCATGGGAGTATCTACGGGTTCACAAGATTCCATACCATATTTTTTCAAAGATTCTAGATCATATTTAGACTGGTTTATAAAGATGCCTTTGGGACTTTGTGAAATCTGTAGTCCTAGAAAAATGATATTTTACCCATCATCGACATCTTAAATTTTAAACACATTATTTTTGAAAATTGGTCACATAGTTCAGGTGTAGTAGACGCAAAGATTATATCATCAACATAGATTTGTACCAGGAGAATATTTGTGCCTTATCTTCTGATGAAGAATGTGGGATCCACGGTTCCTTTAGAGAATTCCTAAGAGAGTAGAAACTTTGACAATAAATCGTACCACGCGCGTGGAGCTTGTTTCAACCCATAGAGAGCCTTCTTAAGCTTGTACACATGATTCGGATTGTCTTGATCCACAACCCCGTCCGGTTGGCTGACATAAACTTTTTCGCACAGAATGCCGTTCAAGAATGTCGTCTTAACATCCATTTGGTAGACGATCATATTCATGTGAGCAGCATATGCGAGGAAAATTTGAATAGCATCAAGTCTAGCCACTGGAGCAAAACATTCCTCAAAATTAATTCCCTCTTCTTGACGGTAACCACGAGCAACCAAACAAGCCTTGTTCTTTAGAATTCCTCCTAATTCATCAAGTTTCACCTTGTAGATCCATTTCAAAGTAATAGCCATCACTTTATCTGGACGAGGAACGAGTTCCCAGACTTCAAGACGTTTAAATTCATTCAGCTCCTCTTGCATTGCTTTAATCCAACATGCTTGAGTTAATGCATCTTTATACTTCTTTGGTTCAACTGATGTGAGAAAGGCATCATAGTAACAAAATAAGGCTTGTTCATGGAGTTGGAGTCTTGTGGAAACAGGTCTTTTGAGTTCACCGATGATATTGTCTAAAGGATGATCCTTGGTCTATTTGGTAATGTGTTCTAGGTTAGGAGCAGCAGTGTGCACAATGGTGGGAATAACGTCCAAAGAAGAAGATGCTTCAGAATTATTTTCTAGAATTAGAATGCAAAATAATGGATTGTTATTCATGTGTGTAACATCTAAGTCATGATTTTCTTCTTCAACATCGTTAGAAATGACAGGAGATTGAGTTTCAGGTGTTGTTTGTGAGTTACTAGGTGATGGTGCATCTTGGTCAACAGTTGTTGAGGAAGGTGAATCGGTTGATACAGCGGGTTCTGGAGCTACTACTTCAGCAATAAGAGCAATGAATTTAGGGGCTGGGTGATCAACACTTGATGGAGGGTTGAGTAATTCATCAAATAGTGGTTGAAACAAAATATCCCAATCGGTTCTTGAAGGTGGTACAAATGGTGTTAAAGGAGGACGGCTTGGCACGAGTCCTGAACTGATTGTTGCAGGAGTTATTTCATGAAGTGCGGGTCATGAACTGCTGTGTTCAGAAGCTATTGCTGTCAGCTCATCAAAATCTACATGAATTGTTTCGATGATTCGTCTGGTACCTCGGTTGTAAATTCAAAATTCTTTCTTTGTGGGTGCGTAGCCAATGAAAATACCAATATCAGCTTTCGGTTGTAACTTGCCTAAGTTCTCGCTATAGTTAGTTAGATAACAAAGTGCACCAAATACGTAAAAAAATGATAAGTTGGGAAGTTTGTCATGTAAAAGCTCATATGGTGTTTTGCCATGACGAAGACGTATGATGGAACGATTTTGGGTATAACATGCAGTAGCAACTACTTCTGCCTACAAGAATAACGGAGCTTTTGCATAAATTAACATTGTGCGGGCAGCTTCAATTAGCGTACGATTACCTCTTTCAACGACACCATTTTGCTATGGAGAGCGAGCAACAGATGTTTCATGAGAGATGCCAACCTTCTCATAATATTCACGCAAAGTCTGATTAACAAACTCAGTTCCATTATCCATTCTGATTCGTCGGACACGTGCTTTAAGCCGCAATTGGATCATCTTGAGAAACTTGATAATGAAATCTGCAACTTCATCTTTTGACCTTAAGCACTTTACCCATGTAAATCGAGAGTAATCATCGACAATGACGAGGATGTAATTCTTTCCATTAACACTTGCGACACGCATTGGACCACAAAGATCCATGTGCAAAAGATAGAGTTTTTCTTGGTTGGTGTCTTCATATTTATGTTTGTGGGGTTTCTTCTTGCTTTTGCCCATTGCACCTGCAGAAAACAGATGGTCCTTTTCAAATTTTAGCTTAGGGAGACCTCGAACAAGACCGTGTCTAGCTAAATGGTTGATTGCACCAAAGTTCAAGTGAGATAGATGTCGGTGCCATAGCCAAGACTTAGTCTTTGAGGCCTTTGACAAGAGACATATAGGGGAGGACGCCATCATATCTCCAAAAGACAGAGTATACAGATTGTTGCCTCGAGATCTAGTCAATAGATCAACACCTTCTAGATTACGAATGAAGCAAATGTGTTGACGAAAAGCAAATTCAAGGTTCGAATCACAGAATTTTCCAATGGAGAATAAGTTGTGTCCAAGTCCTTCTACATAGTAAACCCTTGAGATCGTTACATTCCCAATCTGATAATCACCATATCCCAATATCTTTGCCACGTGATCATTTCTGAATTTAAATGTACCCAAAAATTTATTAACGAAATTGGTGAACTGAGAGCGATCTCCGGCCATATGCTTGAAGCAGTCGGAGTCCAAATACCAGAGAATAATTTGGACAACCTGCATTCATCAAGAGAGGAAGATGGAACATCAAAAACTATGAATCCCCAAGATTTACTAGGTTCCTTTTTGTTAGCAGATATAGATTTAATAATCTTAGGTTTGCTAAGAGGAACATTAGTTATAGATTTCCTAGGTTTCCTTGAGTCTAAACCAATGTACTATAAGGCTTTGGATGTATCACCTTTCTAGAGGGTGATTTTTGGGGGGGGGGGGGGGGGGGGGGGGTGGGGCATTGATTTCCTAAGAGGCACTTCAGCAGTTGTAGTTATCCTAGTTAAAGGGCACGCATTTCCTACTATAGTGAAGGTCCGACCAGTAGGTCTCCAAGTGTATCCAATATTTGTGAACACGTTTCCTATTGGTGTCCAAACTCTTATCTTTGAACTTTTCTTAACAGATTTAGATTTAGCACGAGCATTCACATCATTAATAAAATTAAAGAACACATAAATCATGATTATCAAAAAGCATGTAGCCATTACACTTAACACATAGAATTTTATAATTCACATTAAGCTTAGAATGTTGCACATTTGCTGTTCCTTTAGATTCCATAACACAATTCTTATTTTTCAAACTAGATTTAACTGTCCTAGAGTGGGCTTCTACTTTATTCTTCTGAGTACTACTTGGTGTTCGCTGAATCTTATCTTTCTTTGTTATTGGCCGAAGGCCTGTGATCTGCTCAGAACTAGTAGAAACGATTTTTATTTCATGTAGAAGACAACATAGGTTTGTTAGAAACTAGATTTAATGAAGAAGCTATTTTTGTGTTTGTGTTTCCTGAGGATGTGATGGGCTTAGTGAATCTAACTCTTTTGTCCTTATTCTTTGGGGTCACAGCCACTAATTTATCACTTAAATTGTTGATGCTAGGGCAGGTTTGTCTGATTATTATAAGCAACTCTTGAATTCATTTTGTATACTTACAAGCAGAGTCTAAGGCATTATTTAGAGGATTTTATGATTTTCCTTGTTCTACTATTTCCTTAAGAATCGCAGCTTGTTCCTGAGTGTGCCTAAGGTAGTCAGAGTGAGCTGTCCTATTGTTCAACAATCTAAGGGCTATAGGTTCCACATCAATCTTAAGCATTTCTAGAGCAATAGTGTGTTTGGTAACAACATTATCTGCTAAATCTTTGCCTTTAAGTTTCCTTAATTCATCCTTGAGTGCTGTCATGACCAAATCTTTTTCCTAAAGACTTACATTTAAATCAGAGATTTCCACAAACTTTTGGTTAACTTGATTATTTAAAGCATCACATTATTCTTTTAATCGAATACGTGTTGGTTTGATCGAGTCATAAAGATACTTATAGGTCTGTTTTAAATGTTCATTCTCAACAATAAGCTTTGACACCTTATGATCCAATTCAATATTTATCGTTTCAATCTCTTCTATGTCCTTCTTGACCTTATCCTCATTCATATTTCCACTTAGAGATTTGATTCTCTCTTTTAATGTTTTTATGACCGTGTCTTTCTTCTTGCGACTGAGCTTTCCAATTCATTTAATTCAAAATATTGATCAAAACTTGGAGCACTTTGCTTTGAAACAGAATTGTCCACTTGGGGGGGTTGAAAAATTTCCTGATTAGTTGAGTTATTAATTCTAAAGAGATGCAATATATTTCAAGAGTGGTATAAACTTACTGAACAGTTTTATCATAAATCCTTTTTCAATGATATCCGTTTGTTGAGAAGGCTCTGCTCAAGGTTGAGACACTTTTCCCATGTCAATGCACTATTCACATAAAGATATCCACAAAAAAAAAAAAAACAAATAAAAAGGAACAGAAAAATTCACACTTATGTTCACTATATCTTTGCTAATGACTTGTTCCAAGAGTCGTTCGTTTTCATTTAAAACTTGATTCATTTTAACTTCAAACAATTTTTACTCTAATCGATGTTGTTTCACAACCTGTTCCATTTGATCGAATGTATTGAATAAGTCCTTCAGTGCTTTTACAAATGGAATTATTTCATCCCTAAAACAAGCTTTTGTATGTTCAAACCCCCACAAGCCCTCAGTGATAGCTGTGGCCGTGGTTCTTTCTTTGACAACCACGTCAAAACCAGCAAGATGGTGTTTAAGTTTCTTCAAACTCGTATTTACCATGCTGACTTTAGGAAGTTCTTTCGGAACCTCAACTTTGGTGGGTCTACAAGAAGGACTAGGATCTAAAGAATTCATAGAATTCTGAGACCAAAAGGCTTGTTCAGCAGATAATTCAGTTTTTTGAACAAACCGTTTTTTAAAATCTTGAGAAAGTTGGTTGAGAACAGCATAATCAAAACTGAGTGGTATTAACTTCTTTTCTAAAAACCATTGGATCTTGTTGTTTTAAAAGCATTTTGGAACGACCGCTCACATGCATTAGGTCTCTTAAGAGTCAAGGAATCACAATAGCACTTGAACTCTTAATTAGCATACCATCAATAAAGCTTTGGTTCAACTGTATGAGCCTTTTTTTAGATAGAAGGGATTTTGTAAAACCAAGCGCTTGTTTAGGGTATGATCATAAAAATCATGGTTTCATCAACTAATGAAGCAGTTTTATGCTGGGTGACTCTTGTTATAAACAATATATCTAACTATTTGATCTTCTTTCAAAAGCATTTTCGCTATCAATATTTCTAGATTCTTCTTTCTAAGAACAGTTTTAGAAGAGTAACTATTTGCGATTAAATTATTCCTGGTTCTTTTAATGTCCAAGAACAGTTTGTTGGAAGATGATGCAATTCGTGACAGACGTATTCACAAAAGTGAAAAGGATTACTTACCTTTAAATCAACATTTGTCCTTCTTTCAAAAACTTTAATTGTGTTGCTTTAGATCTTTCAGAGTGCGTCGTGAGCAGATGGATAGACGTATCATTACGACTTTTATTGTCCAGAGTTATCTTTGTAGCATTAATGACTTGGATTTCATTGTTTAATCACATGAGTAATATCAATGCGATCTTGTTGTGCAGATGAGTTAGAATTCTGAACAACTATATTGGTATTCTGTCACATACTAAGAAGTAAGGAAGGTGCTATTGCTATGCGGGACGGGGTGTTTAATGTGGGGGGGGGGGGTCGGAATCTCTAATGGTTCACAGGACAACATTTCGGGGGGAATCTGTTGAACGACGGCATCACCTGCACACGCTTGAATAATCTTATGAGTATTCACATAATCAGATTGTGTACCTCAGCAAGAGCATCTGAACCATAATGAGAATACATTCGCCAGAGAGCAAACTTTGTATGTTGAGTTCATCACAATCAAGTCATATGCATCCAAATCATCGCTTGATAAGCACATTGTGATAATGACAGTCTGTTATTGACCTTCTGCAGTTTCTTGGATCGCCCAAAATGCTAGTACCTCCCTCATGTAGAAATTTGACCATTTGCTTAATCGTGTACAGCATGTTTGAGCCCAATGGATAGATCTTTAACTCCTTACTTTGAAGGTTTAGTACCCTTGGATTAAACTCCTAAATACTAAGAATGAAACTTTGATTTGAATATATAAACAATCGGAATGTTTTTTTACCACTAAGAAGTATCTCAATGAAATAGTAAAGTATGTTATGACACAAAGATTTAATCAACACAACAGCTTCAATAATTAATACGAAGCCACGTTGACTTAGTGCGAGGGTTTACAACCTTGAAGCATTAACTCATAGGAAAATGATATGGAATACTATGTGGTGTGTATGCTGATAGAGATGCTAAACTAGATGCTCCTACAGTTCGTCCTTTTATATACTAAAGGATCCTAATGGGTTACAATACTTTCCTATGTATTTAATGTCAAATGTTATTAACTACATTCACTAAGTAATTTAAATACTTTCCAAAATATTTAGTCAAATTCTCAATCAGCATTAATATCTTCAATCATCATTAACTTCAGTCTTCTGTTTGACTAATCAGCATTAATTTCAGTCAATTCGCATTAACTTCAGTCTTCTATTTGACTAATCAACATTAATTTCAGCAGCATCATTAAACTTAAACCAGCAGTAGTTACTCTATAACCAGTAGTTTTAAGTCCTTCAATCGTCTTAAGTTAGTACTGGCAGTACTAACTTACTCTAGTAGTATTAACTGGTTAATACTGGCAGTTGTAACTTATGAGAAGTACTAAGTATGATAAGTTTAATTCCCAACAATCCTCCTCTAAACTTGTGATTTACCTTCAAATCATCAAGTTTCTTGAATTAAACTTTCTTTTTGAAAGGATTCTTTCAAACACTTCATCTTCTTTACTTTCAAGCCTTCATAATATCATTAGAAGAAGTTCTTGAATTAAAGCTTCTGCTCTGAAATCCTCTACCTTTCTTCTTTATCTTTTGTCTTTTGCTACCTCCTTCTGATGTACACTTAAGTTCGCAGCAATAAAAATCATCATCTTCGCACCAACAGAAGTAATTTCTGCATCAAATTCTGATCATGCTCAGTGCATAATAAAATTGAACATGAGAAAACTTGGAACGAATAAGAGGAAGGGCGGGGGTGGGGAGGGGGGAGTTAAATTGGAAGGAAGGGAAAAGGACGGATGGGGGTAAATCGGGATAAGGTGGGGGAAAATATTAACGGGGGGGGGCCTCCCGTAAGTCTGTGCATCCATCGTGAACCAAAGTGATCTTCATCAATATTGTGCAGTTATTCCACCCCTGTTTGAAGGATCCAGCCATATCATCTTCTTATGGGAACCCAGGAGCCATTCTTAACTTGAATCTCCTTGTGCATCAAGAATCAAAACTTTTCAAAGTGATTGGTGCATGTTATAGTTTAGAGATAAGACGAGTGACTCTATTACTTTGTCTTTGGATTCCAATACCCCACCATGTGGAAGCCTTAACATCCGATAGTGTAAGGCTGCTTTTTGGCTTAGCGAGCATTAAGGTTGTTTGATGTCTTTCGTCCTAGACCTCATCAAAAGAACTTGTTGAACATATTCTTTTTGGATTGGGGTGAGTTATTCTTGTTGAAGATGATGTTCATCCTCTTTTAGTTGTGCTCCATATGGTTTAGACCTGTTTTTGGACATTAACATGTGCTCTTGTGTTACAGGTAAACTTAGGGGTTCAAGAACGCCACATACATAGCAGCTTCTTGATCATCACAGACGTCCACTTCGGCCTAGCGTTGTACTCTGATTATTTCCTGATCCTTTGGAGTTTCCTCTAGGCCTTTGTGACCTGTACATTTCAGCATACTTTACTGGTTTCCTAACTGGTTTTTCTAGTTGTTTAGGTCCAACAAATTCTATTTTAGAAACATTAGGAAAAACAGTTTTCTTCTTACCATCTGACACCAACTCCTCATTAATTAAGGCACAACACTCTCTCCTAGCAGTATTAGATTCAACTGTGTTGAACACACCCTTATTTTCAACTGTCTTTTCATTACTAGGTGTAACAACAGTAGTATCATCTAAATTTTCATTTTCAACTATTTCATCCATAAATGTTAGATCAGGTTTTTGAGATATGAAATTCCCTGTTAGAGGTGGGGGAACTGAATGATATCCCTTATCTGATCCAGACTTATTAGATAAATTTATTTAGCGGGGGGGGGTGTGGCGATTAAGTATTTAGTGAGTGCTTGGGGGAGGATGGGGGGGGTAATGTCGTTTATTTATGTAATGTCTTACTATTATATTACCAGCGGTGTACAAACTTTCTACTCGTCATTAGAAAGCTGCAAGGGTCGTGTTCACTATATCCTAGTCCTGTTGATAGACTTTGTTCAATGACTTGAAGCTTCCAGTAAAATCATTTAAAAGACTTGGGATGCAAGTTTGAACTTTTCCGTATGTCTGTTGTAATTGACTCTTTCTTGTTTCTACTTGATTCCCCATTTGTCATTTTGTATTAACAACTAAGGCATTGAGTCTCTTATCTAACTTCAAGTTGTTAAAACAAGTATGCTTATCTTCAAACACGATGGTCCTCATTTTTCTATAGTGTACTAGTCTATCTATCTTCTACATACGAGTACACCTGCTTTATAAGATACTAAAGTAAAATTAAGACTTTTTTTGTAAATCTGAAGACAAACCTGGGGTCACTATGTGATCTTATTTGAGGAGTACATAAGCTTGTTAACACATGAGGTGATAGAATAAGAATCTACCTCAAATCTGATCTGGAAGGAACTTTCTGGAAGATGTATATGCCATGAATGCCACGGTAAGTTTGTAGATCCTTCTTTATTCAAGCTTCACAACAAGCCTGATACCACTTGTTGATCACAATTAATAGTATCCATTAACTCCTTAGCTTGTAAGGTTTAGTACCCTTGGATAAATCCAAAAATACTAAGAATGAAACTTTGATTGAATGTATAAACTATGCGGAATCTAGTTTATACTACTAAGAAGTATTCTCAATGAAACAGTAAAGTAGGTTTTGAAAACAAAGATTAATCAACACAACAAGCTTTAATAAGTAATACGAAGATCACTCTGACTTTATTGATAGGGTTTACAACCTTAAAGCTATGAACTCTATAGAAAACTGAGATGGAAAACTTATGTGGTGTGTATGCTGATGAGATGCTAAACTAGATGCCCTAGGATCTCCTTTTATACACTAAGGAGTCCTAATGGGCTTACAATACTTTCCTATGTCTTTAGTCAAATGTATTAAATACAATGACTAAGTATTTAATATTTTCCAAAATATTTAGTCAAATTCTCAATCAGCATTAATATCTCTAATCATCATTAACTTTAGTCTTCTGTTTGACTAATTAGCATTAATTTCAGTCAATTAGCATTAACTTCAATCTTCTATTTGACTAATCAGCATTAATTTCAGCAGCAACATTAATCTTGAACCAGCAGTAGTAACTCTATAACTAGCAGTCTTAAGTCCTTTAACAGTCTTAAGTTAGTACTGGCAGTACTAACTTACTCTAGCAGTACTAACTGGTTAATACTGGCAGTTGTAACATGTGAGCAGTACTAAGTATGATAAGTTTAATTCCCAACACATCATCACTTTATCCTTAAACCACGAATCATCCGATTTTCCTTTTAGGTTTTGTACATGGTTTGGACATGTGTCCTTCCCCTTTGCAGTTGTAACAAATAATAGTCCTATGTTTCCCAGAATTACTTCTACTTGCTCCTAGAGTGTAGGTCCTACTAGTACCCATAGCAAAAGAAATTTTCCTCCCCTGTACTGGTTGTAAAGTTACTCTTCCATCATTAATGGTAGCTTGTTGCCTAGGGTTTGATGAATTCCTTAGCTGGTTAATGGTAGTAGGATAGCGAGATGTGATAACAGCTGAAAGGAATGACATCATATGGTTGATGGCATCAATGGGATCATCACCTTTCTTGAACATTGGAATAGTTAGACCTAAGTCTAGTTGGGGAAATTTAGGTTGTTGTTGTTGTTGGTTAACTGTGGGAGCATATTCAATTTGAGGGATGGATGAAGGTGGAGAATAAACATTGTGGTTAACTAATGATTGATAATCATTAGATGGATAAGTGATTGAAAGAGGTGTTGATGATTGATTGTTTAAGTATTGTTGAGACTGATTAGGTGATCCATACTGTGGAGACTGATATAGTGAAACTTGTGGTTGAATTGAGAGTTTTGGTATGAGTTCTAATGAGTTTGATAAGGAGACTGGGTCATCTGATGGGTTACAACCAAAGCAAGCGGATCTGAGTTGCATTCATGCATTAAACGATCTTCATTTGCATGAAATTCATGTTATCCTAAGTAAGCATGAAGCTGATTAATGTTAGTTGTGTGCAAATCTTGAACCAGTTTGAAATCAGTCAAAAAATTTCTCCACTCTGGAGGAAGAGTATTCAAAAACTTGGTGTTCACTTGAAATTGTTCCAGTTTCACATTGTAGATGTTCATATTATTGAGCAGCAGTGAAAATCTCCAATAAAAATCACGTAGTGTTTCCCCTTTCTTGTAAGCTAACTTATCGAAGTCATCATAAAGTTTACACTCTCTTTCCTGTTTCGTCAATGAAGTTCCATGCATGAGAAGTTGAATTATTTCCCAAAGTTCCTTGGTGATTCGATGATTGCTAACAAGTGCATAGACCTCTGGAGGTAATCCTTAGAGAATGATATTTGTTGCTTTGACATCACAATTAGCTTGAATTGCATCTGCAGGAGTCAATTCAGAGTATTTTCTTGGCCTAGTCACACCATTTTCCTCAATTGTAGGCCAGATAAGTGGACCATTTTCAATAGATTCAAGGATCATTCATCCATGTTGTCTATTCATCATGTATAGCTCCATTCTACTTTTCCAGGAATCATACATATCCTTTTCCAACATAGGTGGACGATTGTCAGCACCCGAAAGAATCGTTTTTTTAGTAAGAGTCATCATTGAGAAATTTGTATGTTAAAAGATTACTTGTTTGATCGAACGGTGGTAGAAAGAAATTGTGTTTAAGTGAGTTGTCTTTTAAGTGTTTTAATTCTTGAAACTACACGGGATTTTTCAATTCTTGATAAAACCGAGAAAAACAAGTTAATGTTTCACGGGATTTTACAAGTCAAAGAAATAAACCGTATACTTTTGAAAATTGAGTAGATCGGTTTCAGCCAAACTTAGGTAGATCTGTTCCAACTGGAATTAGTTAGTTCGGTTTCCACGAAAATTCAGTAGATCGGTTGACACTACACGACAGTAGTTCGGTTAACACTAGAATTTAGTAGTTCGGTTACCACTAAAATGCAGCTGTTCAGTTCTAACTAAACTTCAGTATTTTGGTTGACACTACACAACAGTAGTTCGGTTAACACTAGAATTCAGTAGTTCGGTTACTACTAAAATGCAGTAGTTTGGTTCCAACTAAACTTTAGAAGTTCGGTTCCAACTAAACTTTAGTAGTTCGGTTGACACTACACGACAGTAGTTCAGTTAACACTAGAATTCAGTAGTTCGGTTACTACTAAAATGCAGTAGTTTAGTTCCAACTAAACTTCAGTAGTTCGGTTAACACTAAGACGAAACCCAAAACTTTAAAACACAAAAAGACACCTTTTTTATGGATGTTTTGCAAAAATTCTTGTACAACTAGTGTTACTAAACCTATAGGAACAAGAAAAATGGAAACATTAAGGTTTTTAAGCCGAAAAATTTAAAATCAAGATTTTGTTCTTTATAAAGTTTTTGAACACCAAGAATGACCAAAAGTGATATTTTTCAATGATTCTAGGCACATACACCTATATCTAAGGATACTAGATCAAATTTACCTATGTAAATGATCTTTTAGTGTAAGGAGAAGCTTCGAAACAAAGAAAAAAACAAGAAAAAAGCTACAATTTTTGCAAGAAAGACACCACGAACCAAAAATAAAACACAAAAACTAAACATACCACTCCATGGCTCTTGCTACCAATTGATGAATATCTAATAACATACATGTAGAGGGAAAGAGAGGTGATTTTAGTGAGAGAGTTATTGGATGAACACTTTAGAGAGAGAAAGTATACATAAGAGAAAAATGAATTAATGTGTGAAACAAAATGAACAACCAACACCCTTTCCATAGCATGGAAAGGGTTTATATACCCTAAGTTATGGCGTGTAGGCTTGGGGCTCATGGCCTTTCCATGGGCCTTGGGCTAACTAGCCTACTTAAGTTCCAAAAATAACTAAAGGAGCTATTAATGATATCTATTGAAGTGACCGACACTTTCGTGTTACTAACAGGTTAAGGCTGAGCATCAAAGGCCATCTGGCTTGCTCCAGCAACCTGAGATCCCCGTATGGAAATGGGAAAGAATAGCTATGGATTTTATGACTAAGTTGCCTAGGACTAGTAGTGGGCATGACACAATCTGGGTCATTGTGGACCGATTGACTAAGTCTATTCATTTTCTACCTATGCATAAGGATTATAAGATGGATAGATCGGCTAGATTGTATTTGAATGAGATAGTTTCTAGACATGGTGTGCCAATCTCAATCATCTCGGATCATGATAGTCGTTTCACATCAAGGTTTTGGCAGTCAATGCAAGAGGCATTAGAAACTCGTTTAGACATGAGTACAGCTTATCACCCTCAGACCGATGGTCAGAGTGAGCATACTATTTAGACTTTGGAAGACATGCTTAGAGCGTGCGTCCTAGACTTTGGAGGAAGTTGGGATGTTCATCTTTCGTTGGTTGAGTTTTTGTATAACAATAGTTATCATTCTAGTGTGAGATGTGCTCCGTTTGAGGCATTGTGTGGTAGAAATTGTCGTTCGCCAATTATGTGGGCTGAGGTTGGAGAAGGTCAGTTAATAAGACCTGAGTTAGTACAAGAGACTAGTGAGAAGATCTCGCAGATTAAGGATAGACTTAAGGCTGCGCGCGATCGTCAGAAAAGTTATGCTGATAAGAGGAGGAAGCCTATAGAGTTTAGTGTAGGTGACTATGTCTTGCTCAAAGTGTTGCCTTGGAAAGGTGTGGTACGCTTTGGGAAGAAGGGGAAATTAGCACCTAGATTTGTTAGACCTTTTAAGATTGTTGAGAAAGTAGGCCCCGTGGCCTATCGGTTAGATTTGCCCGAGGAGTTGAATGGTGTTCATGACACGTTCCATGTGTCGAACTTTAAGAAGTGTTTGGCTGATCCAACACTACAAGTGCCTTTGGATAAGATTCGAGTTGATGCTAAGTTGAATTTTATGGAAGAGCCTGTGGAAATTTTGGAATGATAGTTTAAGAAGCTAAAGCGTAGTAGGATTGCCATCGTCAAGGTTCGGTGGAATTCAAAACGTGGCCCTGAATTCATGTGGGAATGTGAAGATCAGATGAAATTAAAGTACCCGCATTTTTTTAGTAATGTTAGTAGTTGAATTTTGAGACGAAATTCTTTTAAGGGGGTAGAATGTAACCTTTGCCATTTTTGTGTTTTGAATATTTCATTTTGGTCCTTTGACTATTTGACTTTTGTTAGTTTATTCGGATAATGTACCATGTTGTCGGTGGTGATTTTGTTGAGAATTATGGTGATTTATGGTTTATTGTGATTAATAATCCATTTTGGAAGGTATTATTACGTTATTTGTATTCCGGGTGGTTTGACCCGTAAATTTTAAGAAATGCCGAAAAACAAGTCCCGACACGTCCGTTAATGTCCAAATGAGTTTTGAAGGGTTTAAAGTGTTAATATGTCATGTAAATACTCTAGGTAAATGGAAAAGTATTTTTAAGGTGAATAAAAATGCTAATTAACTTTAAGGAGTATTTTACGGTTGAGTTTTACGCGCTTTTAAGTGATCCTGACATGAAATAAGAACCCGAACCCCCCTAGGATCTTTGTCTGCGGTTTGAGTCCAAGAGGAGAAAAGGAGGCTTTTTTAGCATGGTTGTCTAAGGATTGTACATACTAATATTCCATCTTTCATTTTTGAACACATAGATTATTTTCACAAAAAAATCTCCTCTCTTTCACTCCTTTTGGCATCCGAACAAAGCACACACACAAACACTTTTATTTTTGAAATTTTGATCAAAACATGAAGATTGGTGATATATTGGGTTGATTCTAGTGCTCGGGTATTCATTTAAACAACATTTGGGTTGTCCGGTTCGTGTCGAAATCTATATTTTTGAAGATTTTCTTGTAAGTTTTCAAATTTAAATTTCGTTTGTCCTTTTAGGTTTATATTGATGCATAGATGTTAGTTGTACAAGTTGATCGTTGTAAAAATCGATTTTTGGAAACTAAACGGATATAAAAAGGGGTGTTTGGTTCGTCGGATTTAAAGAAGGAAAAAGGGGGTTTTGTAGTTTTGATGTTGTGGTCGTGATGGTTGAATAACATATGTTGCTAAATAGCTTATTTTGTATAATAGCTTGTAAAGCTTATTTCAGACTAATTTTAAGCTATTTCATGGCTTATTTTGGGCTTAAATGACACGTACTATGTTAAAATCACAAGGGAAGTGATTTTTATTATTTTTGTGATATGGCGTATGTTCGTGGACTATTTTTATAGCTTATGGTGGTAGCCAAATGCGATACGTAACTTATTAGCTTATGGTTAAGCTTAATATATGTATTGTGGAGCTTATGGACTCACAGCCCAATAGGCCTATTTAAGCCGTGGCTTAATGGCAGGGCTTATTGTGGTTCGGATTACTTTCTACTTATTAGTATGAGCTTATGGATATAAATGGACTTTGGTTTTGGACTTTGATCGTATTTTGGACATATAAATATCTTAATGGACCCTTATTGGGCCATAAAGCCCAATAAGCGATATTTAGTCGTTATAAGAGTTTTGACGGACTTTTTAAAAGTGAAATGTATTTACGAAGTGATATTGAATGCTATTTTAGGAAAAACGTTTTAGTAAACGTTAAAGATCAAGATTTTGGAATTTTGTCGGAAAAGTGTCGAAAGTTTGAAAAGTGTTTGAAATAAAGGTTAAAAACCTTGGAAAACGTTGTATGAGCGTACGGGTCATGTCGAAATTTCGTAAAAAGTTTATACTTAGTAATTTTACCTAAAAACATGATTTTGAATTTTAAATAATAAAATATTATTTAATTATTTTACTTATTTAATAAATTCACTAAAAGACAAAAAATATAATTTTTCTCGAAACTTCTCAAATATGTTTATTATGAGTAAACGTTCTATTTTCAACCCGAATATGATTATTTTCACGGTGACTAAGGTTACCGAATGGACTTATCGTGATATATTTATAATGATTAATTATAAATATTTACTTATATTACTTATCTATTTTCTTTAAATAGTATAAGTATGTATTATTGAGTAATGGGATTGATATGATTGTTGGGATATGTCGTCAACCATCACACCACTAAATTGTTATGGGTAATTGTACAACGCGTCTAAACTCTATGCATCAAACGTGAAGACCGTTTTGGGAATGAATGATTAAAATGGGACATTAATTGGACTAGGTCGTGTGCGGACGTCGTTGCGTTTTCTTGTGTGATTGAGATTTGGTTACTAAAGACTTGCTTGAGGTGAGTTCTCGTAGCCCTATTTTTCTACTATTTTCCGTTGGGGGGAAATGATACTCAAATGTGCTTTGAACTGTTTTGAATTGAATTGTACGAAATGTGGTTTTGTTTTTGGGACAAATATGTGCTTATGACTGCTATGTGAATATTATGTGTTGCATGATTGTTTGGATCAGATGGGTACGCCTACCCAGTATTTGTGTGATTATTGGAGCGAATGGATACGCCTACCCTAGTTTGTGTATGGTCCTGCCCTAATTTAGTGCTCCAGCTGGTAGGCCCTATAGGTGCGTAAGTGACATATGGTGATTGATTAGCGGGGATGCTATGGTTGTTTGCACATATATTCACTGTCATATTGCACTATTGTCCATTGTTTGAAATATTGGCACAGCTTTTGGGTTTAAGGTCAAACCTACGAGCTCACCAACATTATTGTTGACGTTTTCGAGTATCATTTTCAGGTGATGTGAGAGAGGAATAAGTTGGTGATTTATGATAGCATACTTAGAAGTATCCCGTATGGATTTCTCATATGAAGTCTTGCTTGTTTATTTTATTTGGTTTTAGTATTTGGAAGATTTTGGTTTATGTTTGGATTTAGACCCCTGTGTGGGCTATAGGATATTGTAAGAGCTTGCGGATTTGATTGTGATTTGGGACATCACTCGAGGTTTTTCGAGGTTGATGGTCTTTGTAACACTTGACGTTTATGAATTGTAGTTTTCTCTATTTTGTATCTTGTGTTATGATTGATCATTATGTTGCGCTCCCGAGTTTCCGCCATTGTCGGGGTGTGACACGTTACCCACTTCCAAGAATTTATGATTTATTCGATCAACTTCAAGGGTCGAGTGTCTACTCAAAGATCGACCTGAGATCGAGTTATCATCAATTGAGAGTTCATGAAGAAGACATCCCGAAGACCGCATTCAGAACTCGTTACGGCCATTATGAATTTCAAGTTATGCCATTTGGTTTGACTAACGCACCGGCTGTATTTATGGACTTCATGGATCGGGTGTGCAAACCATATTTGGACAAATTTGTCATTGTCTTCACTGACGATATTCTGATCTATTTGAAGAGCAAACAAGAACATGAAGAGTTTCTTAAGAAGGAGGAGTTGTATGCCAAATTTTCTAAGTGTGAATTTTGGATTCCCAAAGTGCAGTTCCTTAGTCACGTGATTGACAATAAGGGCATTCACGTGGATCCCGCCAAGATCGAGTCTATTAAGGATTGGGCATCTCTTAAGATACCAACGGAGATTCGTCAATTTTTAGGTCTTACCGGTTATTATCGAAGATTCATTGAAGGATTTTCAAAGATCGCCAAATCAATGACCAAGCTAACCCAAAAGAAGGTCAAGTTTGAATGGGGTGACAAACAAGAAGCCGCCTTTCAATTATTGAAGCAAAAACTATGTAGCGCACCTATCTTGGCTTTACCTAAAGGAGCTGAGAACTTTATTGTTTATTGTGATGCCTCGCATAAAAGATTAGGTGATGTCTTAATGCAAAATGAGAAGATGATTGCTTATGCATCATGACAACTGAAAATTCATGAGAAGGATTATACAACTCATGATTTGGAGTTAGGAGCAGTAGTGTTCGCTCTAAAGATCTGGAGGTACTATATGTACAGAACAAAGTGCACTGTGTTCACTAATCACAAAATTTTACCACACATTCTTGATCAGAAGGAGTTATACATGAGACAACGTCATTGGTTGGAGTTACTCAGTGATTACGATTGTGAAATTCGTTATCACCCGTGAAAAGCAAATGTAGTGGCTGACACTTTAAGAAGAAAAGAATGAATTAAGCCATTACGGGTTCGAGCCTTAGTTATGAATATTGGTTTGGATCTTCCCAAGCAAATCTTAAACGCTCAGATCGAAGCTATGAAACCATAAAACTTTGAGGCTGAAGATGTGGGAGGTATGATCAAGAAAGGGAAGTTAGATAATCCCAAGCAAGAGAAGTTGGAACCGCGTGCTGACGGAACATTGTGTTTGAGGAATAGGAGTTGGTTTCCGTGCTATGGTGATCTAAGTACCTTAATTATGCATGAGTCCCACAAGTCAAAATATTCTATTCATCCAGGTTCTGACAAGATGTACCAAGACATGAAGAAATTATATTGGTGGCCCAACATGAAAGCTGATATTGCCACCTATGCTAGCAAGTGTTTGACATGCCTAAAGGTCAAAGTTGAACACCAAAACCCATCTGGTTTGTTGATGCAACCTGAGATCCCTCAATGGAAGTGGGAAAATATCACCATGGATTTTGTCGCCAAGCTCCCAAGGACATCAGGTGGTTATGATACCATTTGGGTGATTGTAGACCGTCTTACTAAGTCTGCACACTTTTTGCCTATGAGGGAAAATGACTTTATGGACAAATTGACAAGACTATACTTGAAAGAAGTGGTCACGACACACGGAATACTAGTCTCGATCATTTATGACCGTGACGGTAGATTTACATCAAATTTTTGGAGGACGTTCCAGAAGGCTTTGGGTACTCATTTGGAGATTAGTACTACTTACCATCTGCAGACTGATGGACAAAGCGAAAGAACCATTCAAACACTAGAAGATATGTTACGCACTTGCATGATAGACTTTGGGAATGGCTAGGATAGACACTTACCGCTAATTTAGTCCTCATACAACAATAGTTATCTTATTAGCATTAAAGCTACACCATTTAAGGCGCTTTATGGTCTTAAGTGTCGTTCACCTGTTTGCTGGGCCGAGGTCGGAGATACTCAGCTTACCGGTCCAGAAATAATTCATGAAACCACCGAGAAAATCATGCAAATTAAACAAAGAATTCAATCCGCTCGTGATTGACAAAAGAGTTACGCCGATGTGAGGCGTAAGCCTTTGGAATTTCAAGTTGGAGACAAGGTCATGTTGAAGGTATCGCCTTGGAAAGGGGTTATCCGTTTTGGTAAATGGGGGAAGTTGAACTTGAGGTTTATTGGGCCTTTTAAGGTGTTGGCGAAAGTGTGAACCGTTGCTTATAAACTCGAACTTCCTCAACAATTAAGCAGGGTTCATAGCACATTTCACGTATCTAATTTAAAGAAGTGTTTATCCAACGAGCCGTTGGTAATTCCGTTGGATGAAATACATATTGATGACAAGCTTTACTTCTTTGAAGAACAAGTAGAGATCATGGATCGTGAAGTTAAGCGGTTAAAGCAAAGCCGTATTCCAATTATCAAAGTTTGATGGAACTCTAGGAGAGGTCTTGAGTTCACATGGGAACGTAAAGATCAATTTCGAAAAAAGTATCCATATCTCTTCACAAAAACCGCACCCTCGAAAAGTGCCGCGTCTTGAGCCTTGCGGACAAGGCACCTTTAACGGCGAAAGACTGTAACAATCCTTTATTCAGGTCATTTTACGACTCCATATATTCAATTATTTATTTTTAGACTCTTGCGCGTTTACTTTTAATTTTTATCGTTAAGTTAAATCGAGTAAACTAAAAATCAACATTCAACGTAAACGGGCATCAAACAAATAAAAGTTTACGTCAATTAAGTGTTACATACTTATTACGAGGATAATTTATAACTTTTTATATATTATTTTTATTGGTTACGTAAAACGTTTACATTTCACAATAAAAATACATTTAAGCATACACGGAAGCACCAATACCTATTTATACTTCAACAAATACCCACTATTATATCTAATACCCAAAAATTAAATCATTCTACACCTAATAAACCCTATGGCCAGTTTTACAAGAGTATAACACTTAATAAAACTTAA